>BLSH010360158.1:26425-52482 GCA_018402905.1 Glandirana rugosa | reverse complement strand
TGGGAAAATGCCGGACACTGCAGCTCTCACATAGTGCTGGGGAGGCCGACACAGAGGTATATGTATGGAATGGCCGGGGATGCCCCCTGTCTTTGAAAACACTTTACCAAGATCCCCCACTTTCGGAGTGTGGAGGAATCAGGGGGGGTGGGGGGTCAGTTTGGTGTAGATGGGGGTGGGGGGGTCAGTCTGGTATAGATGGATGTAAATCACAGTGCCCCTTTATATTACAGTGCGGAGAACCAACTCCACACTATCCTGCCACTAGCCATCCCCGCAAACGCCTGATCAAACCTCGGTCCCTGGAAAATTTGGCTGTTTAAACTAAAATGCCCAGGCCTCATTTTTGTCCCAGTCCGGGCCTGCACACCCTGCACGAGCTTTGGTCTGAAATGACCGGCGGCGCTGTGACAAAGTCCCACCTCTTAGACTAGTTCCTGTTAGATAAATGGAACACTGATGCAATGCAGTGAAATTGAATCAGTGTGATGTGTATCATAGGAGCCGCAAGCCAGGCTAGGAGGCGGGACTTTGTTATAGTGGCCGCCCCGGCAATTCAAATCCGAGCTCCGTGACAGTAGGGGATCCTCACCGCTCTGTGTGATCCAGAGGCACTGGTAGGCTGCAATTGGTGGGGGCTGGCAGGCTGCAATTGGTAAGCACTGGTAGGCTGCATTTGGTGGGCACTGATAAGGCTGCATTTGGTTGGCACTGGCATGCTGCAATTGGTGGGCACTGATAAGCTGCATTTGGTGGGCACTGATAAGCTGCATTTGGTGAGCACTGGTAGGCTGCAGTTGGTGGGCACTGGCAGGCTGCATTTGATGGGTACTTATAAGGCTGCATTTGGTTGGAACTGGCATGCTGCAATTGGTGGGCACTGATAAGCTGCATTTGATGCATTAATTTCTTGTATCATGTCTGCAGTCTCTGACCATCTCCTGTAGTATGTCTGCAGTCTCTGAACATCTCCTGTAGTATGTCTGCAGTATATCTGGGTGCTCTTTCTAACAGACTCTCTAACAGAAGCCCTCTCTGTGTCCATTAGAGAGACCCCCCTCCAGATCCCATTAGAGTACTCTGCTTCTCTTCCTGTATTTTGTTTATTGTTAAGCGATCATGGGAGGATCCCGGGGTAATGAAGACTCCTTAGGAGAGCATCTCTGTGTTTTGAGTCATTGCCATAGAAATGTTTGTAAAGGGGTGGGGTTAGTAAGATGACCATGCCCACATGGGGGCGCCAGAAATATTTCTGCACCCAGGCGTCTGTGACCCTAGGATCGGCCCTGATGTGTGGTATATGTAATGTTTATTTTGTGTCTTCCTTCACCAGGTTTGACTTTCTTCTTGATATCTTGAGACCTGGACTGATGAGACGGAATACCAACTGTAGGCCTGCAGTATCACCATGTGAATGTTTATTATTAACATTGAGGTAAGTGTATGTTTGCATGAGACAACATATAAACATTTAAAACAAAAGATCTAAAAATAGTTAAATTAGTATGTAAAATATTTATTACATATTATATAAAAGTAACAAACGTGCACCACATATGCACAACAGTATAAATCATACAAAATAAACTTTTTTAGAACATAAAACTATAGTGGCGCAGCATTGTGGCCATCTGAAGTGCAATATATCTTTGTATCAGCGAGGGTTTAACACTTTTTTTGTCAAAAGCAACAACAAAATAACATTATGTGCAAAATTAGCAACTTTTCAAAAGGTAACACAAAAACATTATAAATGATGGTAGGAAGGAGAAGGACCATGAGGTTCATCTACAGAGGAAGGAGGTATCAGATGCATATGGGCACGTTGAGATGGCCCTCCCTGTACCAAATTTGGCTGGTGTGTAGAGTGGGACATGTAATAGTTATAACTCATGGCAGCAGGTGGGTAGTGTGACCCAGCAGAAGGTCGGTAAGAGGAAGGGGTTGCCATATGATCGTAGGAGGTATTTGGCTGACTGCTGCTGGTGTAATACCTCATATAATTTACTGTACTGTGCACCTCTTGCCTACTAAGAGGAGGGGGAGGAGGAGGTTCCTGAGGGGGAGGAGAAAGTTCCTTGAAGTGTTTAATAACTTTTAGAATTTCGATGCGCATGTCGCACTGGTGACCACAATGAACTTCCTCCATTTGTAGACCGAGACTATGGGCAAATGAGGCTATTTCACTCGTATCACTTTGTTTTTCTTGATATAATTTTTTTACCACGCTTAAAAATTCCTCCGTTTGCCTTTGTTTATTCATTCTTGTTCTTTGGTCCTGTGGTCTGGGTCTAGGTTCTGTGGTCATTTCATGTTCAGTGTCCTCAACATTGGTATCTCCAGGATCATTTTCCCCCAGATTTTCATGATCATCTCGTTCCTGGTCCTCCTCTGTTTCTGAATCCATATTACTCTCGGTTCTCCAAAAAATATATATATATTATTAAATAATGGAAACAATTTGGTATGTCTTTCAATCCTGTAAAATATAAAGACATCTTTTGAAAAAGTTATAATTCTACACATATACTTACAGTCGCATCTCCATAACGGGTTTCAGGAACATGAGCTCCTGGAAGTGGCAATATACATGGCAAATTCTTCTTCCTGAACCACTCCTAACTTTATTTTGCTTTTTCAACTCCCTTTTGAAATTATCACGCATAGTTTTCCATTTCGTTTTCAGTAGACGTACTGCAAGAAATTGATTTTTTCTTTATTTATTAGAGATATCTTGCAACAGGAAATTCATACACATCATTGCAATATGAGTTCAGAATCGGAATATCAACTATCAGTCAAATCGTGAAGGAAACATGTGATGCTATCTGAAATCAAAAACAAACATTCCTTCTGATTCCAAATAAAGACAAATGGATTGATATTCCTGAGCAGTTCTGGATCAAAACCAACTTTCCTAACTGCCTGGGTGTGATCGATGGGAAACATATTAGGTTAATAAAACCCTGTCACAGTGGTTCCCGATACTATAATTACAAGAAATATTTTTCTGTTGTGTTAATGGCTGTGGTTGATGCAGACTATAAATTTTTAGTTATTGATATAGGAGCATACGGTAGTTCTGCTGACTCTGCTGTTTTCAAAAATTCTAAATTTGGAGAGCTTCTTGCAGCTAATTGTTTGGATTTGCCAGAAAACCGACCATTGCCTGGAACAGAACATCCGGATATACCATTTGTATTTGTGGCAGATGAGGCATTCGCCATCAATGAGCATCTAATGAAGCCCTACTCCCATAGAAATCTTGACACTCGTAAAAGAATCTTTAATTATCGTCTCTGTCGGGCACGCCGGCTTGTAGAATGTGCCTTTGGAATTCTTGCAAAAAAATGGCGAATTTTTGGGAAACCAATAAATCTTAAGGTAGATAATGCTTGCAAATTAATAAAGGCAGCATGTGTTTTGCACTATTTGGTTTGTGATAGGGATGGTGTAAATTTTGAGGATACATTGACCAACAATTTGGAACCTGTTGATTTTCCACATGTCCGTGGTCCAACAGTCGGTTTCCATATTAGGGATGAGATGGCAGAGTATTTTCTAAGCCCTGCTGGTGCATTAATGCGTCTGCTATGTGTTTAGGGTTGGTCAATTTTTGTTTTGTAAACGGATGGTAGATGAACGGTAGTCTGGATTTGGTGTTACGTGTTTTCAGTCTGTTTGCTAGTAGTTTTCCTGCTTTGTTGTTGTTAGCGTAGTAATTGAGTTTGAGGCGTCTAAGGTATTGGTCATGTTGGTCAATCAAAAGCATTCTTAGCTCATAACGTAGGGACATTAGGGAAGAGGAGTGGGCCTCAGAGGGGGATTTTTTGTTCTCAGAAGTCATGTATATTCTTAAGGAGGGATGATAGTTTATTATTGTAATGTTTTTTCCTTCTGGAGCACATCTGTGGAATAATTCCCCGTATATAAGCCTTGTGAGTGCTCCACAAGGAAAAAACACCCACTTCGGGGGAGTCATTGATGGTGAAGTATTCGTGGAGATGCTGTGTTAGCCTTGACTTGTTATCTGCATTTTGGATAATTGAATTGTTGCAATGCCATACGAACCTCTGGGAGCAGGCATTCTCCTCCTCCAAAGTTATTAATACTACCGCATGGTCTGACCATGCAATATCTGAAATAGAGGACGAGGATGCCTGCCGAAGCAACCATCGCTCTGCAAAAAAGTAGTCAACTCTAGTGTAAGTTTTGAACCTGGGTGAGAAAAAGGTGTAGTCTCTCTCATCTCATTGTAGGCATCTCCAGATGTCATAAAGACCCTCAGAATGAATGAAGTTGCCCAAAGTCGGGTGTCGATTGTTATAGGTGGTTGTTGTGTCTAATTTGGAATCAGCAATCATGTTGAAGTCCCCACAAATGAGTAGATGTCCAGATTGTACAGATTTGATCTTCTTATGTAGCTTTCTAAAGATTGAAGTTGCCTCACATTTGGTGCGTCGACATTCACCAGGGTATAAGGTATCGAGTTTATCGAGCACACCAGGATGATGTACCTACCCTAGGGGTCAAGGATGCTGTTCCCCAGGGAGAAGGATAGTGTATTCCTGATAGCTATTAGGACTCCCTTTTGCTTTCCAGGTGCGCTGGCTTTGAAGACTGTAGGGTAGGATGGATGAGTAAATTTCAGAGAGGCGTTAATATGGAAGTGTGTTTCTTGAATGTTCACAACATCTGCAGAGTGTTTTACGCCTTCTGACCACATAGAGCGGCGTTTAGCCAGATGATTCAGTCCATTCACGTTAAGTGACATAAATGTTAAGCCCATTTCTTATGGTTGAGGCTAACTCGATGTAGGGTTAACTTATGGTCTGGAGTGGTGCTGGCTTGAAAGACGCTAAACTGGGTGGAAAGTAGTTGTATACATTTGAATGAGGGGATGTGTGGCTTGTAGTTGTAGAAATTTAAACTTGCATTTGTACTTTTGCATTTTGTTTGTCACCAAAAGTTCCAACATGCCGGTTTGGTTTGTCTGTGAACAGTTCCTGGAGTAGTAACAAAAAAACAGTAACTAGTTAAAAAGTTGAGACCCTTATTTGAGGATAAGGGGCTCGGGCAATGAATATTGCCAAACATGCATTACCTTCTTGTAATCCTCACTCTCCGGGAGAGTGGTGTTGGTTCTCTTGAAGGTGTTGAAGCCGAACAAGGTTAGGTGGGATGAGAGTGTTGTTTCCCTAGAACATTTTTCCGTTTGAGTCGGCCCTGGATGGTTGCCTTGGTCTGTGGTCAGCTGGGTGTGATTCAGGTATGATATCCCAGCGTCACAGCAGGTTGAGGCCCTCTTCCAGGGTATTGATGTATGATGTGGAGCCTTGATGAGTGATTTCCAGTTTTGCCGGATATTTCCATTTATATTGTACGTTGTGGTTCCTTAAGGCTTTGGTGATTGAAATAAGATTTTTGCATCTTTGTAGAGTAAACTGGGATAGGTCCGGTAGCAATTGGATCGTTTTAGCTTGTACTGGCAGGGAATCAGGCTTTCTAAAGGCTGCAAGTAGTTTCTCTTTCACTTGGAAGAAATGCACTCTCAGGATAATATCCCTAGGAACTTCTTTAGGAAGAAAAGACGGTTTGGGCACCCGATGGATCCTGTCGATAGTCAGATCCGCAGACATTAAAGATGGGATAACCGCAGAGAAGAGATCTTTTGCGAAATGAGGGAGTTGCACGTTGGAGACTCCTCTAATTTTTAAATTGTTCCTCCTGGATCTGTCTTCTAAATCCGATATTTTTCTTTAATCCAGGAGATGTTGTCTGCTTGAGCTGCGTATGTATCTATTAGAGTATTGCAATTATTTGTGAAATCACATAGGGATCTTTCAACGTGGTCAACTCGTTCCCCCAGCTCCCGGATTTCACGTTTCGTCTGTTGGATACACGTTACCATATCTTGTTGGAGAGATGCTCTAAGGGATATTAGCATGTCTTTCAACATGGTGTTAGATACGGGTTGACCGCTCCTTGGGAATGCAGTGATTGGATCTGGTGCGGGAACGTTCGGGACTTTCCCTTCGTTCATGCCCGCTTCCATAGACATGTCATCGGATGTGTCCCCATCATCCTCCCTGGGGGGTTTAGATTTGGCCGGGCTGTAAAAGGGGGGGAATCTAACGCCCATAGTGGTGCTTCCACTCACCGCCTCAGTGTAGCTCTGTTCTCGCTGGTCTTGCACTGAGTGTCCCGCAGTAGGCCTCAAGCCATGAGCTCCATCTCCGCCATCTTGAAGAGATCTCCGGGCTGTCTGTGGAAAGTATCCCGTCAGTTTTTGTGGTTGTGGCTGTTCTCTTTTGTGGCACGGCATGCCTGGGGCTTTCAGAGAATCCAGGGAAGGTTGTATGTCAGTCGGTTCAACTTCTGTCGATTTCTCCAGGCGTGTGTGAGGAGCTCTTGGCTCAAGTGTCCATCTTGCTGGACGGTAGCCACACCCCCCCCAGTTTTGCACACTTTTAAAAATCATTTTATGGCTACAGGTTACGTAAAACTCCAAAACATTATATATTTTCTGAAAGCAGACACCCTGGAGAATAAAAAGGTGGTGCCAATTTTTAATATTACAAAAATTGAGTAAAAATATAGTTAATTTTAGGACACACAAACACAATATATAATGTACTTTCTGATAAAATGTATAGGATGAGGCTGAACTGAGCAAATAGATACCTTCCATGTCAAGTTTTAAAATTGCATGCAGCTGTCAACATACTTTAGTACCCTAAATTTTCCCCAAAGCTTTAAAAGCCTCATACAAATCATCAGTTTAAAATTAACCATGAATAATGACCCTAGAATTATTACTTTCACTCTTGCATGCACAGCAATATTTGGTTTATTTTAAATATGTAATATTTGTTGTGCAATCAATGTTTTCATACATAGGCACCGCCAACACGTGTCTACATTTGTTTGTGCGTACATGTGGTGGTTGGGGGGGCAAAATTATTTTGACCCTATTAGGGCCCCAATGTCCCAAGTGCCCTCCATTGCACTCCATTAGCTTCCCCTTTGGCCAGAACAGCCCAGGAAAGTGGCAGACATATCCAGAAGTGACGCCTTACATGCCTTTCTGAGTTCTTAGTAAGAAGGGGAGTTCAGCAAATGGACGTTCATTGGTCTTGCTACCATTTATATGGTGGCACCTTCCATGTCACTTCCAGATGAACCAATAGGAGTGTGAAACCCAGAAAACATGATGGGGTACACATACAGGGGTGCTTGGAAGCCGCTCAATCACTACCATCTGACAGCCAACCATCGGCTTGTCAGATTTACACAAATTCCTGGATGCTGAAGCAGGCAGAAAATATGTAACCCCCCCCCCCCTCCACACACACACACACACACACACTGCTGCTGAAGCATGACATAGCAAAATGGTTAAATAACATGCTTGGGGATGCTGTAAATTGGTAAGTGGTGTTTTGGAACACCACAATTTTCATGAATACTCATAAGACAGTGTACACTACCCGTGAATATTTGAATGTGGAATTGATTTATTTTTACAATTAGCTTGGCTTATATGTGTCTCCAGAAGTGCTCAGTGTTTTTTCTCACTGATCTGCTATGTCATCACTGTGTCTTGTAGTAACATACAGGCTGGGGAGAGGAACCACTGAGTACTATGTAGTTTTATTTAAAGTTACAATAAACTTCTACATAAACTGTACCTGTTTATCTGCAGCCCTCTCTTCTCCACAGCTATTTAAAGTAAACAGATCAAATGGTACTTTTCAGTTTTCAGGAGGCGGCGATTTGATGTCACACATTCAACAGCACAGAGCAGAGCTCTCTGCACCCCCCTTTACACAGACTCATAGAGAAAAATGCACATCTGAAGCTGTCAATCACCTGTTTTGTGCTAGAGGATAGGCAGGCCATCCCCATGGATTGCCTGGTGTAAGAGAAAACCAACACAAATTGTGCAAATAGCATAGAGCAGCCAGGATACACACTAGGTGCTTTGGACTGAGGCAAGTATATTTTATATAAATATATGTTTTTTTAATTTTTCATTTGAGAGGTTTGCAGCCACTTTATGTAACATGTTATTTTTATTCAATAATGTTTCATATCCTTTGAATTACAGGACTCAGTGCTATGAGTTGAGGCTATACACCAAGGTTAGCAGAAGTAAAAATAACAACCTTTACAAATAACCTACATACATCACTAATCCTCCATGCACTCATTAAAAAACCTTTTACTAGCTACTCTATGAATTACATTAGTTCTAAGGCACTATACTGATGCAACATTTTAAAGCCATGGTGGAGTATAAGCTATACCTTTGTTTGGCACTAGGAAAAGGTACTTACCTAGAATTCAAGTCCCTTAACCCCAGGCAAAACCCACAATATGGAGGAAAACAAGGATTTGAGACTGTCTGATACAAATAAGGTGTAGGTGTAAACAATATACAGCAAACTTATCTAAAAATGCATTATTTTCTTGAGACAACATTAAAATACGCCCTGTGCAGTCATGTTGGAACAGGAAGGGGCCATCCCCAAACTGTTCCCACAAAGTTGGAAGCATCAAATTGTCCAAAATGTCTTGGTATGCTGACACCTTTAGAGTTCCCTTCACTGGAACTAAGGGGCCAAGCCAACCCATGAAAAACAATCCCACACAATAATCCCCCCTCTGCCAAATGATTTGGACCAGTGCACAAAGCAAGGTCTATAAAGACATGGATGAGCGAGTTTGAGGTGGAGGAACTTGACTTGTCTGCACAGAGTCCTGACCTCAACCCGATAGAACACCTTTGAAATGAATTATAGCGGAGACTGTTAGCCAGGCCTTCTGGTCCACATCAGTGCCTGACCTCACAAATGCGTTTCTGAAAGAAGGATCAAACATTCCCATAGACACACTCCTAAACCTTGTGGACAGCCTTCCCAGAAGAGTTGAAGCTGCAATAGCTGCAAAGGGTGGGCAAACTCAAGTTTGAACCCTACGGACTAAGACTGGAATGCCATTAAAATTCATGTGCTTGTAAAGGCAGATGTCCCAATACTTTTGGTAATATAGTGTATGTTACAGCAATAGGGATTTGATACAGTTAGCACAAACATACACTATGCAAAATAAAAACAATAAAATATATATTGCTAGCTGAACACTGGAGGATAAATTTACATCACCTCAGAATAACCCATGTAAACACAAAGAATGCAGTGCAATAGTCAATGCACATGTGATAAAATATCAGTCCAAAAAAGCATAAAAGTATCAATATGTAAGTCCAGATAAGGCAATTCACAGTAGAACCATAAAGCTGAGAATGCAGCACAAACATCTACATGAGTAGAAAGAGATCTGGTATCAATTTAGGTGACAATTCCCTGCACAACAGGTAGATTGCTTGCTCATCTCAAAGAGTGGACCTGTTAGAAGAAGACTGTGCTGAGTACTTGTTTGCACTTTGTTGTGCTTTCCTCACGCTGAGGACTTGTTTGCACTTTGTTGTGCTTTCCTCATGCTCCCGGAGGAGGCGGCACTGGGCAGCTCTATTTAAACAGTGTGCTTCCTGTAGCAAGTGCTGTCCATTCTACAGCGTCTTAGTGCCCGTGAGCTTCAGCTCTCCTTCCTGAAACCTGCTTCCTGTGTTGTTCCTGTGTACTGACCCGGCTTGCCCTGACCTGCTGCCTATCTGCCTGCACCGATCCCGGCTATCCACAACCATGTGGACCCTCTTGTACTTTGCCGCCTGCCTGTGAACGAACTCTGCTTGGACTTTGACTACTCTTTTGCCTGATCCAGTTGTACCTCTCAGCCAGCCAGTTGCCAACCCAGCCTGTACGACCATCCTTCTGACCTGCACAACCATCTGGAGATTCACACCACCACCAGTGACCATCCAGCCCTCGTGCCATCCCGCACTCTCGGACACCCTATCTGATCTACCAGGGGTTCCAGAATCAGGTGCTCAAGAGCGGTTGTTTCCTGCACATGCCAGACTCCACCACCAGGACTGTAACAGTAACGGACAGCCATGTCCGAGTCTGCGCAGGGAACACCCTCTGCTATGGACGAACTGTGCACCCACTTGGCCGGTCTTACACAAGCAGTGAAGAGCTTGCAAGATGGCTACACCCAGCTGGAGGAATAAGTCTGTGGGCCCTCCGCTACCTCTGCATTAGGAGGTGGAGCTGCAGCAGCCCGCACCATTGTGGCTTTGCCATCTGAGCCCCAGGTCCCTCTTCCCGACAAGTTTGCGGGGGATCAGGGGTCGTTCACGGTCTTCTGCAGCTCCTGCAAACTCTACTTCGGCTTACAACCCCGCACCTTTTCTTTGGAGACTACTAAAGTGGGACCGGTGATCTCTTTGCTACAGGGGGAACCTCAGACCTGGGTGCATCGACTCTGGGAACAAAGAGCGCCTGAAGTCGCTACCCTGAGTGCCTTCTTTGGTGCTATGGCCAAGTCATATCAGGACCCCCACCTTGTGGCCACAACCGAGGCCACCCTGCAAGCCCTGCAGCAGGGCCGACGCCCCGCTGAAGATTATGTGGCTGAGTTCAGGCGTTGGAGTGCTGACACAGTGTGGAACGATGCAGCACTCCGCTACCAATTTTGCCTGGGACTGGCAGAGCCGTTGAAGGATGAGCTTGCCCGCGTCGGGGTGCCTGCGACCCTGGACGCCCTCATAAACTTGACAATCCAATGCCGGGCTGAACGAGGTCCAGGATCACCTAACGTCCCACGCCCGACATGGATGAGGCCCCTAGTCATACTGCTCCCATACCTGCCACATCCGCACCAGTTGTCCCATCTAAGCCGATGCCAATTGGCCTGCTGCGCCTGTTTCTCTCCCCAGAAGAGAGACAGGGGCGCCGTGCCCTGAGCCTGTGTCTGTACTGTGGAGAACCCAGACACATGGTGTGGACCTGCCCGGCCAAAGCCGTTAAGTGGCACCATCGGACTAACCAGGAGGCGACCCCTGTCAATAATAATGTTTCCCAGCAGACTCTCCTGGTCTCTGTGCAATTGCCCAGAGGGAGCATCCAAGTACCAGCAATCATTGATTCAGGGGCGTGTAGCTGCTTTATTGATCAGGCAGTCGCTCAGCTACACCAGATGCCCCTGCGCCCCAAGACACATAAAATGACTATCCACCTGGCTGATGGGATGGCCATCAAATCTGGCCAAGTAACTATGGAAACTCAGCCTATACCGGTATCCACAGCCAGGGGGCACCAAGAACTGCTTATTCTCGACGACATAGCCTCACCTCTGTTCCCCATCATAGATTGGTCCTCCGGACATACAGTTCCCGTCCCCGTACTGTGGCCAACACTGCCTGCTCCCAGCCAGAGACGTTGGCCCTTCACTCCTGAGCCTGGACTCTGAGCCTGACCTGGAGACCCGTCAAGCCGTCCCGCCAGTCTACCACGAATACCTGGACGTATTCAGCAAAAAGGGGGCAAACCAACTACCACCACACTGGGATTGCCCCATCGAGTTGCTCCCTGGTACGGAAGTCCCCTTTGGCCGCATTTATCCGTTGTCTGAACTTGAACTGTTGGCCCTCAAGGCCTATTTAGATGAAAACTTGCCCAAGGGGTTCATCCGACCATCCACATCCCCCGCCGGGGCTGGCATATTCTTTGTTGAGAAGAAAGACCGCACCCTCCGCCCATTCATAGACTACAGGGACCTGAACCGAATCATGGTTAAAAACCGGTATCCCCTTCCGCTTGTGCCAGAGCTCTTTCAGAGGCTAGGGTCAGCCACCGTGTTCTGCAAGCTGGACCTCCGAGGGGCGTATAATCTGATCCACATCCGAGAGGGCGACGAGTGGAATACAGCATTCCGGACTCGTTTTGGCCATTACGAGTATCTCATCATGCCCATTGGGCTCTGCAATGCCCCAGCCACATTCCAGCACCTGGTCAACGACGTCTTTCGGGATTACCTGGACCTCTTCTTTATTGTCTATCTCAATGATATTCTAATTTTCTCTTCCTCCCTGCAAGAACACCGCCCACATGTCCGCAGTATCCTCAGCCAGTTGCGGCAACACCGGTTATATGCTAAGGTAGAAAAGTGCACCTTCCAGCGCTCCAGTATCCCCTTCCTTGGACTGATCCTGTCAGTTACTGGAGTTACAATGGACCCTCAGAAGGTCGCAGCTATTCTAGACTGGCCGGCACCCGTGGATAAGAAAGGGGTCCAGCGCTTTGTGGGCTTCTCTAACTTCTACAGGAGATTCATCAGGGGTTTTTCGGCCATCATTGCCCCCATCACCCAACTCACAAAGCAGGGTCAGCGGTTCCAGTGGTCTTCTGAGGCGCAAAACGCCTTCCAAGCCCTGAAGAAGCTCTTCACAACAGCGCCCATTCTTAAACATCCGGATGCCACTCTGCCCTACGTCCTGGAGGTCGACGCCTCCAAGATGGCTGTGGGAGCTGTCCTCTCCCAGAGGCAGGGAACGAAGGCACTCCTGCACCCTGTAGCCTTCCTCTCCCGCAAACTCTCAGCCCCGGAGAAGAACTATGATGTAGGGGACAGGGAGTTGCTGGCCATCAAAGCTGCTCTGGAAGAATGGCGCTACCTACTGGAAGGAGCTCAGACCCTATCCTGATCTATACAGATCATAAGAATCTAGAGTGCCTCAGGACGGCCAAGAGGCTCAAACCCTGTCAGGCCCGCGGGGCGCTTTTCTTCTCTAGATTCCAATTCCATCTGACATACAGGCCTGGGTCGAAGAATACTAAACCCGATGCCCTGTCCCGTATGTTCTCTGAACCCGGCACATCTGCCTCTCCTGACTCCATCTTATAGCCCAGAAATTTCTTGCTCACTCAGGATGATCTGCTCTCCCAGATTTGGAGAACCTCAACCTACTCTTCTGGGTCCCCTAGCCGAGGGCTGATTTGGAAGGATGGTCTCTGGTGGCACAAGACCCAAATTTTTGTGCCCAAAGAAGTGCCCACAGCCGTTTTGAAAATCTGCCATGACCACAGATTAGCCGGTCACTTTGGCAAGTGGAAAACCACAGAACTTGTGCTGCGCTCTTTTTGGTGGTCATTACTTGCTGAGGATTGTCAGACCTACGTCCGCTCCTGCCCTACATGCGCAAGAAACAAGACAGATAAAACCAAGGCATGGGGGCTGTTGAAACCTCTTCCTATCCCCAAAGCAGCCTTGGTCTAAGATCACCATGGACTTTATAGTGGATCTGCCCCCAGCTAACGGGTACACTACAATCTTCGTAGTGGTGGATCGGCTGACCAAAATGGCTCATTTTCTCCAACTGAAGGGCACCCCCACTGCGAAAGAGGCCTTGGAGATCTTCATCAAAGAAGTTGTCCGGCTACATGGCACCCCGGACAATATAGTGTCTGATAGAGGAGTTCAGTTTACCTCGCGCTTTTGGAGGGCCCTCTGTTCTGCCCTGGAAATCAAGCTTTCCTTTTCGAGGGCCTACCACCCGCAAACTAATGGTCAGACCGAGAGGACCAACCAAACCCTTGAACAGTATCTCCGCTGTTTTTCGTCCTACTCCCAGAATGATTGGTGCGCGCTACTACCTCTGGCAGAGTTTGCCTATAATAACTCAGTGCACTCCTCAACAAAACAGTCACACTTCTGGGCCAACTACGGCTTCCACCCCATGGTGCTTCCCAGCCTAGCAGGCGAAACGATGGTACTAGCAGTACAGGAGTCCTCCCAGTTCTTCCGAACCAATTGGAAGCTGTTGCAAGAAACAGAACACAAGAGCTGAGTAAGGCCGCTTTCGATAAAAGGAAACGCGGTGAACTTAACCTGCACCCTGGTGACAAGACCTGGCTATCCACAAAAAAACTTGAGGCTGTCTTGTCCTTCCAAAAAATTGGGCCCGCGCTTCACTGGCCCCTTCTCTGCCAAGAGGAAGATCAACCAAGTCTCTTATGAGTTGGAACTTCCTCGTTCCCTGCGGATACACCCGGTGTTCCATGTTTCATTATTGAAGCCGGTGACCCCGGATCCCTTCCCCAATAGAGCTAGCGCTCTCCCTGCCCCTGTTCTGATCAACGGTGAAGAGGAATTTGAGGTTGAGTCCATACTCGACTGCAGGAAGAGAAATGGCAGGATCCAGTATCTTGTAAAGTGCAAGGGCTACGGCCCAGAGGAAAGCTCCTGGGAACCTGAAGCCAATCTCCATGCGAATGACTGTGTCCAAACCTTCAAAGACAACAATCCGGCTAAGCTGGCCAAACTGGGCATCCGGAGGCTGCCCCTTGGGGGGGCAATGTTAGAAGAAGACTGTGCTGAGGAATTGTTTGCACTTTGTTGTGGTTTCCTCGCGCTCCCGGAGGAAGCGGCGCTGGGCAGCTCTATTTAAACAGTGTACTTCCTGTAGCAAGTGCTGTCCATTCTACAGCATCTGAGTGCCCGTGAGCTTCGGCTCTCCTTCCTAAAACCTGCTTCCTGTATTGTACCTGTTCCTGTGTACCGACCCAGCTTGCCCTGACCTTCTGCCTATCTGCCTGCACCGACCCCGGCTATCCAAGACCATCTGCTTGCCTGACCCTCTTGTACTTTGCCGCCTGCCTGTGAACGAACTCTGCTTGGACTCTGACTACTCTTTTGCCTGATCCCGTTGTACCTCTCAGCCAGCCAGTTACCGACCCAGCCTGTACAACCATCCTTCTGACCTGCACGACCATCTGGAGATTCCCACCACCACCAGTGACCATCCAGCACTCGTGCCATCCCGCACTCTCGGACACCCTGTCTGCTCTACCAGAGGTTCCAAAATCGGGTGCGCAAGAGCGGTTGTTTCCAGCAGGGGGTCTTGATACTTGAATAGATCTCATACACATGTAGATGAAGTACCTCAACAGACCAACTAGGAGTAGTCAAAGTTAAGGTGTCTCGTCCATAATAAGTCATAAATATATAAATCAGGGTAAATGGTCCCCAACCAATACCCTGAAAACAGTGAAACAAGGATGGACTATCACAACGCCGAATATAACCATATATATAGACCAGAAGGGAAGGGAAGGAGTGAGATGGGGGAGGAAAGGAAGGGAAGGAGTGAGTGGGAGAGTAGAAGGGATAGAAAAAAAGAGATGGGAAAGGAAGGGGGAAGGGAGAAAGGGGGAGAGGGGGAGAACAAAGAGAGGGAGTGGGCAATATTCCAATGAAGGAAAAAGGGGAGGAGGGAAGGTGAAAGAGAAGAGGGGAGGGGGGTAAAGGGGGGCAGTTGAGGAGAGAGAAAGAGGGGGGAGGAGAGAAGGGGAGGGAAAGAAGGAAGGGGGGAAGAGAAAGGAACGGGGGAAGAGGGGGGTGGGCGGGAGGAGGGACCCGGGACGGGCCTGGAGATGTAAGGAGAGACCTGAAAGTGGGGGGGAAAGGGGGAAGGAGGGGGGATAAAGAGGGGAAGGAGGAATGGGGAAGTGCACACCCAAGTGAAAACAACCAGTGGAAAGGAAATAGTTTGCAAATTACCTGATAAAAATATGTATGGGTTTAGAATGGGTCCCAGGGTATAAGCGCCAGTATTGGTGAGGGCCAGTATATTCATATAAATACTACCTTCAAAGAAAGGGAGTTTTGCAATTTTATGCCCAAATATAGGAGGGTCGGACTAGTGATCAAGATCTAGGTAGAGAGGGGGCGTGGCTTGACGGCGCTCAGCGATGGACGCGTAGCTTATTTTATGGTCTACGAGGCAAAAATTTGCGCCTGAATCGTACCTGAATGGGTGAGAACAAACACAACAGACACTGTACTGTAAACCACAAGTACAAACAAGTGCAAAAACGAGGATGCAGTTAGAATCCCCACCACCTCCTAAACAAGGAGAAGCCCCATTTTACCCTCTACAATCGAATCAGGCCCTGCAAACCTCCATGGCGGCCTTCCCCACCTCAGGTCAGCCAGTGCTAGACACAACATTAAAGGACATGCTCCTATCACTACAAGCGTGCCTGCTAACAGATTGTATCATTCATGTTCTCAAAATTCTCAGCAGACATACATAACCTAGATGACAGGGTCACATATATAGAACAGAAAATGGAGGACAGCACCACCACTATAAATAACTTAGTGGACTCCGTGATAGATGAAAATACATGGATTAGAGCAAAATTATCAGACTTAGAGGACAGGTCCCGCAGGAACAATATAAAGCTGAGAGGGATCCCTGAATCAGTGCCGCCAGCAGCATTACAACAATATGCCAGTGATCTGATGGTGGCCGCCATGCTTGACGCCAACCCGTCAGAACTAATTGTCGACAGGATCCACAGAATAGCTAAACTGCCTCATCTAGCGGCATCTGTCCCTAGAGATGTGATCATGCGGATCCATTTCTTTCACATCAAGGAGAAATTGCTGAGAGAAATCAAACAAAAAGGGACACCCCCCTCTCCTTTCCAGGAGATTCAATTATTTCCAGACCTCTCTAAACATACTCTGCAACTACGCAGACAGCTTAACCCTGTGACAAAAGCCTTGAATAACCACAAATTACAATATAAATGGCGTTATCCAGCTACTATCTTGGTGATTAAAAATGGAACAACACACACCATATCAACAGTAAATGATGGTATGAAACTCCTATACCAATGGGGCATTCTAGTAGAAGAACCACAACACACCAACCCATTCTCCTTCACTAAACGGCCTATGCCGCAGCGGGCCAGATACAACAACAACCAGCAACACAAACACAGATGATAGCTCACACACGGATACCTGAAAATGCACAATGACCTCCCGATCCAGGCCTAGCGTTGTCAAAGTTGACTGTTTACCCCCAAAGCGGAGTTACCTTTTAAGGTCCTTCTGCAAACCCAGTATCCTGGGACCTGTTGGATTTTCTTTTATTTGTTGTTGTTTCTGTTTCTCTCCTACTAACCAGTACTACACTTTCACAGACCCACGAGTGTCAACGTTCTTTTCTCCTTTGTTTAGTTTTCGTGTTGATTTCAGCTATTCCTCTTGGACAAATCCTCTACAGTGTTCGCCTAATACCGGCATCAGCAAGAAGCAGACGAGTCACCTTACCAACAGTCCTATTCTCGGAACAGCGTCTAACAGTGAGTAAAGCCTGCATCACCATATAGACACCAGCACCACAATGCCGATCACTATTACATCCATAAACTCTAATGGTCTTAACCACCCAGCTAAGAGACACAGCCTTTGGAATACTGCTAAAGAACACCATTGCAATATTCTATGTGTTCAGGAAACACATTTTCTGAAAGAGTCACCGCCTAAATGTTACCACAAAGATTTTCCCCACATATTTATGGCCTCCTTCTCCTCCAAGAAGTCAGGGGTCATGATTACAGTGAAGAATACCGTGAAATTCCACCTACATAACTCCGTACTGGACCCGAATGGCAGATTCATCATACTTGTATGGGACATTAATGACTCCCCCTACACCATTCTAAATCTATAAGCTCCTAATCGTCACCAACTCAACTTTCTACATAAAACTATGCGACAGATGAGAAGTGTCCAAAAAGGTCACACCATCATCTGCTTTAACTTCAACATGGTTCCCAACAACCAATATGATTCATCATCCACCACCACAAAGAGAGACCCCAACCTCCAACAATTTATGCTGACACAAGAACTATACGATGTCTGGAGATGCCACCACGACACTGAAAGAAACTATACTTACTTATCTCCGGTCCACAAAACGTACTCTCGTATTGACTTTTTTTTAGTAGATAGAAGCCTACTACAGAAACTTACCAATTCTGAAATCCACACCACGACATGTTCGGACCATGCCCCAATTAGCATAACAATCGATGACAATCTCACACTGGCACCAATCACTATGTGGAGAGTTAACAACTTCATATTACAGCACAAAACCCACTCTTCCACCCTTGCAAACCATCTTGAAGAATTCTTTCAAATAAACGAAGTCTCCGTGTCGGACCCTGCCGTGGTGTGGAATGCCCACAAACCTTTTATTAGAGGAATATTGATCCAGCTAGGCTCTAAACTGAAGAGGGAGAGGACGCAGCTTATTGACACACTTCTAACCCGAATCACGGACCTAGAAAACTTAGTGAAAGCTACACCAAAATCCACTCACGCATCTGAGCTTATGAGCCTCAGATTAGAGCTTCGCACTCTTCTCTTGGACTCGTATAATAAGATGCAACACAAAATCAGAGCTAATCTATACTCCACCTCTAACAAGGCTGGGAAAACATTAGCAAGGCGCATCAAAGGCTGCCGCATTAAATCAAGAATCGAACATATCATACACCCATACACCAAACACAAACTATCTGAGCCCCAAAAAATAGCGGATGCATTTAGCACATATTACAACGATTTATACAATTTAGCTCAGGACCAATCTATACACCAGCCAACATCCGCTGAAATAGAGCAGTTCTTGGAGCAACTCACATTTCCAACACTGACTTCTTCCCAATTAGACAAATTGAATGCCCCTTTCACGCAACAAGAGCTTCAAAATACAATTCAACTAATACCAGCAAAAAAAGCACCAGGCCCAGATGGCCTGACGAGTGAATATTATAAGAAATTTGCACATATCCTAACACCACACATGACCATGATCAATAACGCTGCCTCCTCTTCATCATTACCATCTGAAATGCTACAAGCTACAATAATCACTCTGTCCAAGCCAGGGAAGGAACCGAACACACCCCAAAACTTTAGACCAATTTCTCTACTAAACCTTGACACCAAAATATATGCAAAATCCATAGCACTACGTTTAATTGATATCCTACCAACCCTAATTCATAGCGACCAATCTGGATTCACCAAAGGTAGACAAACCTCTGACGCCACTAGACGTCTGATAGACATTATTCATCATGCGGAATCCACCGGAACGCCTTCTCTGCTATTGTCCCTTGATGCAGAGAAGGTGTTCGACAGGGTTCATTGGTATTATATCCGAGCAGTTTTACACAAATTCGGTTTTCATGGGAAAATATTCCAGGCAATTATGCCACTTTATTCTCTCCCCTCAGCTAGAGTATTTACCTCTAATGCTATATCCCAACCATTCAATATTAGCAACGGCACGAGGCAAGGCTGCCCATTATCACCACTGATTTTCAACCTAATGATGGAACCGCTAGCGACACCCAAATCAGATCAAACCCAGCAATTACAGGATTTAAAATTAGTCAACAAACCCATAAAATAAGTCTCTTTGCAGATGATGTTATCCTAATGGTAACTAACCCGGTTCCTTCCCTGGCAGCAATACAGGAGACATTGGTGAAATTTAGCAACGTCTCTTATTATAGAGTCAATGATACCAAATCAAGTATTCTAGATATGGGATTGGACACAACCACTAAGCTCCCACTCCAACAACAATTTCCATACACATGGGCAAAAGAAAACATACCCTACCTGGGAATCCAACTCCCCAAATCTGTAACTAAACTTTATGCCACAAATCACGTTCCAATGCTCACCAAGCTCCAAGCAGACCTAAGAAGCTTAGCCAAACATCGTGGACGGGAAGATTGGCGGCGTTTAAAATGCAACAACTACCACAATTAATATATCTTTTCAGAACCATCCCCATACCCCTCCCTAAAAAATTCTTTAGTTCACTACAAACTGAACTGAACAAATTCATTTGGCAAGGGAAGAAGCCTAGATGTGCTAGAGCCTATTTAACGAAGCACACCCTAGCGGGTGGTACAGGTCTTACAGAGACTGAGGCCTCATACACACGGACGTTTTTTGACGCCGGCGTTTTCTGGCGTTTTTTGCAGCTCTCCATGTTAGTCAATGGCCCCATAAAAACATCGGCGTTTCTGAGCTGTAGGTGGCGTCGGCGTTAGTGAGCAGAAAGTAGAACCCATGGCCATCGTGTTCTGAGGCTGTAACGTTTTGACGTTTTTTGACGCCGACGCCACAATATGCCAACAAACGCCAACTAACGCCAACAAACGCCACCTAATATTGTACCGGCGTTTTCCGACGCCGATGTTTTTAGGTTGAAAAATAGCAGAGGGATGATTTTTTTTTAAAAATGCCTATTGACGCCGACGCTCACTAACGCTCAAAAACGCCAATGCATAACGCCGAAAAACGTCGACTTTTTTTCCTTGACGTCGGACCCGACGTTTTGTTTATTTTTTTAGATACGCCCGTGTGTATGAGGCCTTAGAATAAGAAACAATTCCATAAATCCAAACCATATCAAATGTGGGAATCTGACTTTAATAAACAATACACAGACGGACAGTGGACAGAAGCTATTCACTTGATCCCTAAATATACCCAAAGCTCAACATTGGGAGAAATGTACCACAAAATATCCTTAAGATGGTATTTAACACCAGACAAACTGGCTACCTTCGGCCCTTGCAATTCCACAACATGCTGGAGATGCACCAACCAGAAAGGGACCATTTTACACATATTCTGGGACTGCCCGAAAATACAACCGTTCTGGAAAACAATATTCCAAATGCTCGACAACATAACGAAACACAGCATAACACAGTCCCCCGAACTAGCCTTATTAAATTTAACAATTGGAGATATTCACCCCAAAAATAGGAATATTGTGACACACGTACTCCTCGCAGCAAAATTAAATATCACTATGCTGTGGAAATCCACGACAATTCCCAGCTTAGCAGATACACTAGAACTAATCAGCTTAAATTCTTCCTATGAACTCGCATCAGCAACCAATAAAGTAACATATCCAAAGATAGTAGATGGATGGGCACCCTGGTTGTCATGGCTCAACGAAATGTCAGTTCCACCAGGTCATTAAATAGATATAGCATGAACGCTGTGATATAACACAAGCCCACACCAATCACTTCTGTACTTGCTAAATACAGTTAAGCCATAACGACACACCACCCCCCCGTCGCAGCAGGATCCCTATAAGGGGCGGCGGAGTGGGGAATAGGAGCGACACTAACAGGAAAGGTACACAGCCGGAATTTGGGTGAATCAGTTAAAAGTTCAAGCAAATACAGACTAAGACACAGTCCTTATTAAATACTAACAAGGTGAATGTGTTTATTTCTCTATACATCAAATGTTATAAATGACATATGTACCTCATTCACAATGGAAATGCAACTTTCTTTCTCTCTGTACATGTTTATACAGGGAGTGCAGAATTATTAGGCAAGTTGTATTTTTGAGGAATAATTTTATTATTGAACAACAACCATGTTCTCAATGATTCCAAAAACTCATTAATATCAAAGCTGAATATTTTTGGAAGTAGTTTTTAGTTTGTTTTTAGTGGTAGCTATTTTAGGAGGATATCTGTGTGTGCAGGTGACTATTACTGTGCATAATTATTAGGCAACTTAACAAAAAACAAATATATACCCATTTCAATTATTTATTTTCAGCAGTGAAACCAATATAACATCTCAAAATTCACAAATATACATTTCTGACATTCAAAAACAAAACAAAAACAAATCAGTGACCAATATAGCCACCTTTCTTTGCAAGGACACTCAAAAGCCTGCCATCCATGGATTCTGTCAAAGTTTTGATCTGTTCACCATCAACATTGCGTGCAGCAGCAACCACAGCCTCCCAGACACTGTTCAGAGAGGTGTACTGTTTTCCCTCCTTGTAAATCTCACATTTCATGATGGACCACAGGTTCTCTATGGGGTTCAGATCAGGTGAACAAGGAGGCCAAGTCATTTGTTTTTCTTCTTTTAGACCCTTTCTTGCCAGCCACGCTGTGGAGTACTTGGACGCGTGTGATGGAGCATTGTCCTGCATGAAAATCATGTTTTTCTTGAAGGATGCAGACTTCTTCCTGTACCACTGCTTGAAGAACGTGTCTTCCAGAAACTGGCAGTAGGACTGGGAGTTGAGCTTGACTCCATCCTCAACCCGAAAAGGCCCCACAAGCTCATCTTTGATGATAGCAGCCCAAACCAGTACTCCACCTCCACCTTGCTGGCGTATGAGTCGGACTGGAGCTCTCTGCCCTTTACCGATCCAGCCATGGGCCCATCCATCTGGCCCATCAAGACTCACTCTCATTTCATCAGTCCATAAAACCTTAGAAAAATCAGTCTTGAGATATTTCTTTGCCCAGTCTTGACGTTTCAGCATGTGTGTCTTGTTCAGTGGTGGTCGTTTTTCAGCCTTTCTTACCTTGGCCATGTCTCTGAGTATTGCACACCTTGTGCTTTTGGGCACTCCAGTGATGTTGCAGCTCTGAAATATGGCAAAACTGGTGGCAAGTGGCATCTTGGCAGCTGTACGCTTGACTTTTCTCAGTTCACGGGCAGTTATTTTGCGCCTTGGTTTTTCCACACGATTCTTGCGACCCTGTTGGCTATTTTGAATGAAACGCTTGATTGTTCAATGATCACGCTTCAGAAGCTTGGCAATTTTAAGAGTGCTGCATCCCTCTGCAAGATATCTCACTATTTTTGACTTTTCGGAGCCTGTCAAGTCCTTCTTTTGACCCATTTTGCCAAAGGAAAGGAAGTTGCCTAATAATTATGCACACCTGATATAGGGTGTTGATGTCATTAAACCACACCCCTTCTCATTACTGAGATGCACATCACCTAATATGCTTAATTGGTAGTAGGCTTTCGAGCCTATAAAGCTTGGAGTAAGAAAACATGCATAAAGAGGATGAGGTGGTCAAAATACTCATTTGCCTAATAATTCTGCACACAGTGTATATTCAATAAAAATCGAATGAGAAAAAAAAAAAAGATCTAGGTAGAGAGAGAAACATATATGTTCAGCTTAGTGTTTATATAGCAGGACCACATGGTGGTACACCAATTATGTCTGCCATGTGGTTCGTGCAAACACCGCTCCAGATGAAGACAAATGGCCACTCACCGAATAAGGACATGGCATCCATCATCCCTGGGATCCTCTCTACACTGAAAACAAGCAGGGGCGTCCTGCTTATAACCCTACCGAGCAGCGCACCCGCACACCAACCAGGACGTTGAGCATGACGTCGCTCGGTCCAGTGTCCTGTAGTGCGCATGCGCATAAGGTAGATTGCGCGCACACTACACGCAGCTGAATCCAAAGAGCACAGAGCCCAAGATTTGGACTGCGCAAGAGCGGGTATGCATGTGGTTACGGCCAACGCTGCGCTACAGGGACGCTGCACTTCTGCCACGAGGAACAAACGTGCGCCAGCGCCCCCCAGTGCACAAGTGGACACATGAGCAGGCCAGCCAACAATACCTGTGGTACAAGAGTTGATAATGGAAAATACAGTGTTACAATCCATACACAATTATTTAATAGTGTGCTATACAGTATATGGTACAATAAAATAACAATAACTATAAACCTAGACCTATTACTGCTTGGGCAGGGGGGTCCCAATACAATCCCGGTTCAGGACATGGTCAGGTAGCCAGAAAGGGCCCATAATCAGGCAGTCAAGAGAGGTCAAGTCAAGCCAAACAAGGAAAAAAAGAAAAGAAAAACCGTGGAAAAAAATTAAATGTTGGATGGTATGTAATATAGACATAGGAGATGCCACTAGGCACAATGTCAGATCAGGGGTATCCCTCAGATGCACAGACAACAAAATCAATAATGGTGACCCTCCATCAATGTATGCACACATAGAAAAAAGGTTTGTATGAGTTGACTTCATTAAGCCCAGGGGGGGGGGGGCGACCGCGCCAAGATGCTCAATCCAAAGGGTCTCGCGCTGGAGGAGAATCCTGTTGCGGTCCCCACCCCTGGGGTCAAGGGGCACCACCTCCAGCACAAAGAATTGTACTGCATGTGGGTTAAATCTGTGGTATAGACCAATGTGAAGACCAATGGTAGTTAGCTTCCCATTACTGGAGTAGTATGCATGATCTCCTATACGTTGCTGAAACTCACTAATCATTTTCCCCACATAAAAGGCATGGCACTCCCAAATCATCAAATAGATAACTCCTGTAGTGTTGCAGTTGGCTGAAAAGCCAGGTGAAAATTTTTCACCATTGGGTAATATATATGTCTGGAAGTCAGCCACCCAGGGACATCTGGGGCATGCCCCACATGGTGAGGTGCCTCGTCGTCCCCGGGGAGTTTGGTCTGGTGTACGATAATGGCTAGTGGTTAGACGATCTCGTAAGGACTTAGCTCGTTGGAATACCAGTTCCGGAGAGGATTTGATATATTTATTCAAAGTATGATGTTCAGTTAATAAGTGCCAATGTCACAACAAAATATGTCTAAGTTGGCCATGATGAGCTGAAAAGGGTGTGACAATCTTAAATGTATCCGAATGACAAAGGCCTGGGGTAGTATATAAAAGGGAGGATCTAGTTCGAGCAAATGCTTGATTAAACGCTTTCTTAAGGTTCGAGCTGGAGTATCCCCTCTGAAGTAGGCGATCTCATAGGAGGTCCGCCTGAATACGAAAGTCTTCCTCCCTCTCACAGTTTCTTCGAAGATGGAGGTCCTGTGCGTAGGGGATACTGCGTACAAGGGGCTTGGGATGTAGGAGTGTGTTCCCAGACGTAGGTTTGCGGTAAAGGTTGGTACTAAGATGGCCCTCGTGATCCTTGGTAATCAGAAGGTCAAGAAATTAAATTTGGTATTCACTTATGTGATAAGTACAAAATAGATTAAGTTTATTAGAGTTCAGCACATGGATGAACTCTATCAGGAGGTCATGAGGGCCAGTCCAAACCATAAACAGGTCATCGATAAATCGATACCAGAGCAACATGAATGAAAGGAACCTCGCAAGGTTATTGTCTGAGAACACACTCCTTTCCCAACCCCCCAGATAAAGGTTAGCATAGGAAGGTGCGCATGAAGTCCCCATGGCCACCCCTTGGATTTGTAGGTAGCACTGCTCGTCAAATAAAAAGAAGTTGCGGGTCAGAATGAACAGTAAAAGGTCCAAAATAAAGTTATTCAGGGGCCAGGTGGTGTGGTCCTGTTCCAACAGGAAGGATTCAGCCATCAAGGCTCCCTGCTCGTGGGGGATACTGGAGTACAAGGCCTCTAAAACCACCGCCAGGAGGAGGGAATCTCGAGGGATCTGAATCCCCTCAATGTGTTTAAGTAAGTCTGTTGTGTCGCGTATGTACGATGGTAATCCTAACACATGGGGCAACAGGAAACTATCGACGAGTTTACTGCCATTGTCTGTTAGAGACCCAATGCCTGAAACAATTGGTCTGCCTGGGGGACTTGATACGTTTTTATGGATTTTAGGCAGAGTATAGACGGTTGGAGTACGAGGATGTTTGATTAGAAGGTATTGCAATGTGTCTTGGTCTATCAAACCATTCCAGAAGGCCTGGGTACAAACTTCCCGGAACTCCTGGGTGAAATGTACAATAGTTGCTTGGGGAATGAGTTGGTACCACTTAGAGTTGTTAAGGACATCTCTACACAACAGCAATACTGATCGTGGGTCATTATGACAATGTTGCCGCCCTTGTCCGAGGGTTTGATGACTATGTCCCTACGGGTTTGTAATGTCTTAAGAGCATGTGACTATTGGACTGTCAAGCTGGGCATAAATTTGTCCCAATGCTGGCGCTTGAGATCCCTAACCAGCTGTTGGAGAAAGACCAAGATGGTCGGACATGTCATTAGATCTGGAAATTTGTTAGATTTTGTTTTGAATTGAGAAATGGACAGAGGAGAGGGGAGAGGGGAGGGGAAAGGAGCAGGCCCGGCCTTCATTGCAGCCAAAGGGGCAGGGACATATTGAGCTCCAGGGGGTGCATCCGGGGCCGGATCCGCCACCTCATCCCCAATCCCTCATCATACAGGAGCATGAGGTCCCTGAGCGCTCGGCATTCCTCCATAGTGAAGTGCCTTGTGCGCCTTATGGGCTTTGGTGTTAAGTAAAGGGGATCCCAAAATTTTGGGAATGACATTATGTAATGATGGGGAGGTAGTGTTGTCAAACCGACGTTACTTCCGGCCCGGACGAGGAAAGGGGAGGGGAGAGGGGAGAGGAGACAGGTAAAGAGTTAAGTTTTGTTTTAGATTGTTTAAAGGTCTAGATTACTGTACAGGCTGGTAGAACCAGAAAGAGGTTG
>BLSH010360158.1:11824-23402 GCA_018402905.1 Glandirana rugosa | reverse complement strand
GCACATGCGCCAGGCAAGGGATGTGCGTCAAACCGGCTAGGCCCAGAGCTGCTGTGAGATTTCGCACACCACCAGGCATGGCTTGAGGCTCAGTGGCAACAACCACTCATCAGTCTGTTGTTCAATGTGGAGTTTATCCTGCAAACATATCAGTTTTAAAACAGCCTGCTGTCGTTTACCCCTGGATGTGCTGAAGTTGGTGGTGAAGGTGTTATGCTGAGCGGATGAGGAGGTGGTAGAGGAGGAGGAGGAAGTGTAGTAGGAGGAGGCAACAGGAGGCAAAGAGAAATGCCCTGCAATCCTGGGTGGCGGAAGGACATGCGACAAACGGCTAGCCGTCTCAGGCCCACCCGCCACTACATTTGCCCAGTGTGCAGTTAGCGAGATATAGTGTTCCTGCCCGTGCGTACTGGTCCACGTATCAGTGGTTATGTGGACTTTGCCACAGATGGCGTTGCGCAGTGCACACTTCATCTCTTACCTGACTTGTTTGCGCCGGGAAGGGATGGCTCGCCTGGAAAAGTAGTAGCGGCTGGGAACCACGTACTGTGGGACAGCCACCGCCATCAGGTTTTTAAAACTGTTCATGTCCACCAGACGGAATGACAGCATTTCAAAGGCCAGGAATTTTTAAATGCTGGCATTCAGGGCCAGGGATGGGTAGGGGGGTACTCCCTCTTTCTCTCCAGTGTTTGGGAGATGGAGAGCTGTAAGCTTCCATGGGACCTTGTGGAAATGCTTGGGGACGGTGGCGGACATGATGGCGTTGCTGTCACATCGTCTGTTTTCTGGGTGGCAGGTGACACTGGCACTGTAGAGGTGGAGGAAGAGGCCGAGGCAGCAGCAGAAGAGGAAGCAGGAGGAGGCCAAGACCTTTCTTGGATTTTGAGGTACTTATTCCACTGCAACAAGTGCTTTGCATTTAGATGCCTGGTCATGGAGGTTGTGCTCAGGTTGAGAACATTTGTGCCTCGCTTCAGCATCTCATTGCACAGTGTGCAAACCACTTGTATCTTGTAGTCAGCACATTGTCTGAAGAACTGTCACGCCGCGGAACGCTTTTGAGCTGCCTTTGGTGTGTTAGGTCCCTGGGTGTGGTGGGTAGTAGCAGGCATACTGTCTAGGGGACGCTCGCTCTGCTTTTGCAACCTGCTTCCTCTTTTGCTGTGCTGGTGCCTCTGTGCGACTACCACCTCTTCCTCCAAACTGCACACGTCACTCGCATGACCTTCATTCCATGTGGGGTCTAGGACCTCATCATCCTCCACATCATCTTCCACCCACCCTTCACCACTGCCCTCATTGTCAGTCTGCACACTGAGGAAAGCCACAGCAGGTGGCACCTGTGTTTTGTCATCATCAGAGACGTGCTGCGGTGGTGTCTCCATGTCCTCATTCTGCAATAGAAGTGGTTGGGCATTGGTGCACTCAATGTCTTCCACTTCTGGGGCAGGGCTATGGGGATGGCCCACGGAAAGCACACCAGCAGAGTCATCAAAAAGCATAAGAGACTGCTGCATGACTTGGGGCTCAGACTGCTTGGCTGATTTACAAGGGGCTGATGTGAAAGACAGATGGCAATGGGGTTCAGGTGCCAACTCTGAGCCTTAATCAAGGGATCGGGTGGGAGACAATGTGAAGGAACTGGAGGCATTGTCAGCCACCCAATCTACTATCGCCTGTACTTGTTCTGGCCTCACCAATCGCTGAGCGCCATTCGGGCCTACCATATAACGTTGAAGGTTCTGTCGGCTACCTGAGGAAGGTGTTTCACTTGTGCAAGTAGCTGGCACAGATCGACCATGTCCTATCCTTGCAAAAGGAGCTTCAGCAACACCAGCAGCACCACGTCCCTTATTTGACGCTCTCCTCATTCTGGAAAAAATGTACAATGTAGAACTATTTATTAATACTAAAAAAAAAATTGTAGATGCACTTTTTATTTTTGTGCAAGAAATGCATCACTCACACCAGCAGCAGGAACCTCTCCTTACACCAGTATGAGATGATTTTAGAACGATCGATAATCTGTCTTTCACAGCACCGATAGGAACCTGTCCCTGCTGCAGTATGAGATGATTTTAGAACAATAATCTCCCCCTCACAGCACCGACAGGAACTTCTCCCTAATGCAGTAGTAGATGGTTTTAAGAACGATAAACTCTCCCTCAGAGCACCAACAGGAACCTCTCCCTAATGCAGTAGTAGATGGTATTATAACAATAATTTCTCCCTCAGAGCACCAACAGGAACTTCTCCCTAATGCAGTAGGAGATGGTTTTAGAACAATAAACTCTCTCTTCAGAGCACCAACAGGAACCTCTCCCTAATGCAGTAGTAGATGGTTTTAGAACGATTATTTCTCCCTCAGAGCACCAACAGCAACCTCTCCATAATGCAGTAGTAGATGGTTTTAGAATGATAAACTCTCCCTCAGAGCACCAACAGGAACCTCTCCCTAGTGCAGTAGGAGATGGCTTTATAACGATAAACTCTCCCTCAGAGCACCAACAGGAACCTCTCCCTAATACAGTAGTAGACGGTTTTAGAACGATAATCTCTCCCTCAGAGCACCAACAGGAACCTCTCCCTAATGCAGTAGTAGATGGTTTTAGAACGATAAACTCTCCCTAATGCAGTAGTAGATGGTTTTAGAATGATAAATTCTCTCTCAGAGCACCAACAGGAACCTCTCCCTAATGCAGAAGTAGACAGTTTTAGAACGATAAACTCTCCCTAATGCAGTGGGTAGACGGTTTTAGAACGATAAACTCTCCCTCAGAGCACCAACAGGAACCTCTCCCTAATGCAGTAGTAGACGGTTTTAGAACGATAATCTCTCCCTCAGAGCATCAACAGGAACCTAACCCTAATGCAGTAGTAGATGGTTTTAGAATGAAAATCTCTCCCTCAGAGCACCAACAGGAACCTAACCCTAATGCAGTAGTAGATGGTTTCAGAATGACAATCTCTCCTTCAGAGCACCAACAGGAACCTAACCCTAATGCAGTAGTAGATGGTTTTAGAAAGATAATCTCTCCCTCAGAGCACCAACAGGAACGTCTCCCTAATGCACTATAAGATGGTTCTAAACGCTAATGTCTCCCTCACAGCACAGACAGGAACATCTCCCTAATGCACTATAAGATGGTTCTGAACACTAATGTCTCCCTCGCAGCACAGACAGGAATGTCTCCCTAATGCACTATAAGATGGTTCTGAATGCTAATGTCTCCCTCACAGCACTGCAATTAAGGTCTCCCTAATGCATACTGAGATGGTTGTGAACGCTAATCTTTCCCTCACAGCACCGCCATGAAGCTCTCCCCACTCTAGTCTGAGACGATCTCACATGCAGCGCTACGTGACTCCAGCCTCATATAGAGGCTGGGTCGCATGATGCACTGGCCAATCACTGCCATGCCATTAGTAGGCACGGCTGTGCTGGCTTCTAAGGGCAAACTAGTGAAAAGCTTGTTGATTGGCTGCCTAGCAGCTATAGAAATGGCGCCAAAAATACCCGAATACCGAACCCGATCCCGGACTTTTTTTTTTAACGTCCGGGATCGGGTTCGTTGCACGGACACCCCAAAGTCCGCTACGGACCCGAACTTTACAGTCCGGGTTCGCTCAACTCTATTCACCACCTGTTTCACTGGGGGCTTTCCTCACAATTTTTTAACATCAGGTCCTGTTCCTCCGTCAAACAAGAGTAACTGCAAGGGGTTACAGTGTTCTGGCACCTTCAGCACCCAAGGCCCAATTTTTCACCACCTGTTTGACTGGGGGGCTTTCGTCACAATTTTTAAACTCATTTACAACATCAGGCCCTGTTCCTACATCAAACAAGAGTACCTGCAAGAGGTTACAGTGTTCTGGCACCGCAAGCACCCAAGGCCCAGTTTTTTGACTAAGGGCTTTCATCACAATTTTTAAACTAATTAACATCAGGCCCTGTTCCTCCGTCCAACTAGAGTAACTGCAAGGGGTTACAGAGTTCTCGCCCATCCCCCCGCCCATCCTAGCTAGGGTTGCATGCTCGGATAAGGGTCTGGTTTGGATTCCAGGAGCAACCCCACGTCAATTTATTTTTAAATTTGGCATGGAGTTCCCCTTAATATCCAAACCAGACCCGAAGAGCCTGGTTTGAACTGGGGGGGGGAAACCCACGCACTTTTTTTCAGCAATTTTTTGTATATTGCTGGGAACCGGCATTACATTACAGCGCCCTTTTACAGACAGACTAAGGACACCCTCCAGGCACAATATTTAAAGGAATTTTTTTTTTCACTTTAAGCATTATTAAAATCACTGCCCCTAAAAAAGTATTGATTTAAAAACGGAAAATTGTTTCATACTTACGTAATTTTCCTTTCCTGGTGCCTATCTATGGCAGCATACCTGTGATAGAGCTCTGTCTCGACTCCTCTCCCAGGACCTGTGAATAGCATAAATTAAAGGCATAGCCCTACCCCCAACATTCTCCATAATATAGAATACCTAGGGTGGGGCGTGTGCTGCCATGGATAGGCACCAGGAAAATAAAATTATGGTAAGCATGAAAAAAATTTCAGTTTTCCTGGCGCCTCCAAGGCAGCATACCTGTGATAAATAATTAGCATACAAGGGTGGGATAAATGCAAGAAGACAGAATTTATTTGGAAACCGCCATAGCCGCCTGCATTGCCCTTCTTCCAAATTCCGCTGGAGTAAGAGCCCCTGGGTCGATGCGGTAATGCCTGAGGAACGTGTGTTGAGAAGACTAGGTTGCGGCCCGACAAACTGTCTCCAAAGGCACATTTGCCCTTACTGCCCAAGAAGCTGAAACTGCCCTCGTTGAGTGAGCATTCAGATGAGAAGGTGGTTCCATATTCTTTACGTTGTAAGCCTTCTGTATTAGCTTCACAACCCAGGAAGCCAGGGTTCGACCGGAAGCCTCTTTGCCTCTGTTCCTTCCCCATGGGATAATAAGAAGTCTCTCCGAAACTCTAAAGCTTTGGGTTGCGTCCAGATAGCTCCTGAGGACCCTGGCAATATCCAATTCGTGGCAGGACTCCAGGTCAGAATCCGAGAAAACCGGTAAGGACCATGCTTCCATTAAATAGACAGAGGTAGCGACCTTTGTAGTAAAACCCCTGATAGGGCGAAGCTCCACTCTGTCTGGGAAAAAGGAGATGTGTTTGTCCCCTATCCCTAGAGTGTGTAGTGCTGAGATTCTTCTGCCGAAGGTAATGGTCAACAAAAATGTCAACTTTAGGGACAAATTCCAAATTGAGGATTCTTCAGTTGGTGCGAAAGGATGACAGGATAAGGCCTCTAATACCAGCGGGAGATCCCATTCTGGAAAGGAGCGCCTTCGAGGTGGACTTATTTTCAGGGCCCCCTTAAGTAACCTCATCACTAGGGGATCCTCAGCCCACCTTTTATCGGTTGCTGCAGAAATTGCTGAAACCTGAACCTTTAAAGTAGCTAAGCCAAGGCCCAGATCAAGACCTGCTTGAAGGAAACCTAGTATTTCTGCCATAGATGGGTTCACAGGGTCTAAGCCGCCTCTAGTGGCATATGCAGAGAACCTTTCCCATATCCTCGCATATATCCGAGTTGTTGTAGGCTTCCTGGCACTGAGAAGGGTAGAAATGACATCCCGAGAATAGCCTAACGTTTGAAACCTCCTGCTTTCAATCGCCATAGCCGAAGATCCAGCTTCTGCGGGTTCGGATGCGCAAGGAGGGCCTTGTGTCAGCAGATGCGGGAAGGCTGGGATTCTGATAGGGGGACCCATGCTGAGATGTATGGCTAGGGGGAACCATGGTCTCTTCGGCCAGTATGGTAGAACCGCCAGAACTTGTACTGGCTCCCTCAGGAGCCTGAGCAGAAACCTTGAGATCAACGGGTGGGGAGGGAAGGCGTTTGCCACCGTAAAGTCCCACAGACATGAGCATCCACCTCCTCTGCCTGCGGTGAGGATGAAGAGAGACAAACCTCCCGAGCTTCGCATTCTCTGAGGTTGCAAAGAGATCCACTTGAGGGGGATCCCAGAGGCTCACGATTTGGTGAAACACATGAGGGTGCAGAGACCACTCGTTGTTGACGAATTTCCTTGATAAATTGTCTGCCTCCTTGTTCAATCTGCCTGGAAGATACATGGCTCTGAGGTCTAGGAGATTCCTCTCTGCCCAGATCATTACTGGCTCCACTTCCCTCAAGAGTGTCCTGCTGCGGGTGCCCCTCTGTCTCTGTAGATATGCAACCACCGTCGTATTGTCCAGGCGTAGAAGTACTCTCTTTCCTCTGATGTGTATTGCCAAAGAAACTAAGGCCAGGAAGGCTGCCCTCATCTCCAAAATATTTGACACGACCCCTCTGGGGTGAAAGGACCATCTTCCTTGCATTCTGATCTCTTAGCAATGGGCACCCCATCCGTGCCCGCTTGCATCTGTCATAATTGTGATCCAGGAGTGGGAACCCAACGCCTGGGATCCCAAGAGTTTTTGCATACTGGTCCACCAGTGGAGAATCCTGTGCATACCTGCGGACAATACTATCTTCTGGGAGAGATGCAGCCTTCTCCCATGCGCCAGGAAACCCACTTGGAAGTGCCTCAGGTGCCAATGAGATCAAGAGACCAGAGGTATGCATGATGACATCCCGCCTATCAAGCTCAAGCACTGTGAGGCCGTCAAGTGTGATCTCTGCATGACCCTTAACATTTTCTGGCTGATCTCCTCTGCCTTCTGCCGGAGTAATGAAACCATGCCCTGCTGAGTATTGAACAGTGCTCCCAGGTAAATCATCTGTCGTGATAACTGACTCTTCTCCTTGTTTATGAGCCAGCCTAGATTTGCTAGGGAGCTCAGCAGGATATCCCTGTGGGCCAAGAGCTGGTTTGGGTTGTTTGCTAATAATAGAATGTCATCCAGGTAGTGGTAAATCCTGAGACCTTCTACCCTTAGCGGGGCCAATGCTGAAATTAGCACCTTTGTGAACACTCAAGGGGAGGTACAGTGGCCGAAAGGAAGAGCCTGAAACAGCAGGTGGACATGACCTACCGTGAATCTTATATATTTCTGGAACGAGGGCAGAATCGTGATGTGTAGGTAGGCATCTTTCAAATCCACTGATATCATCCAATTCCCTGGCTGTACTGCCTGGATTATTGTCTGCAGAGATTCTATTTTGAACCGCTTGAGATGGATGTATCCGTTTAACTTTTTCAGGTCTATTACCGGTCTCCAGCTGCCTGTCTTCTTCTGTACTAGGAAGAGCGCTAAATAGAACCCTGAAAAGCGGTCCAACAAGGGAACCGGAACTACTGCCTTTTGTACCTTCACCTACGAAATCTGCAGCAAGCTTGAGCTCCTCCAGGCCCATCACTATGTCATCCATGAGCACCTCCTGCTTTATTGCCGTCTCAACATTCTCAGTCCAGACCATGATGGCATTGGAGACTGACGTTAAGGCAATAGCAGGAAGAGGGGTACTGGCTGCGGATGGACCTGGGATGTTTGGCTCAGTCTCGTGTCCTCCTTCATCTGAAGCAGCTGGTCTTTCTGGAATTAAGGCCACCAATTCTGAAAAGGATTCCTTCATGGTCTGCTTCAACAGGTCGACCACTTGCCTACTCTCCAGCTCCCGATTGGCCGCATAGTCTCTGAAACAGTCCCTACAGACCAATTTGTCTGGGAGAGGAACTGCACCACATGCCCAACATTTCTTCTGGGCTGGCCGGGCTGGAGGTGAAGGGGAGTAATTGGACCTCCTGGACCTTGATCTCTCTGATGATCGATGCCGTGAAGAATGCGACCTGCGATCCGGGCTGTAATCGTCGCGATGCCTTGAAGACTTCCTAGATCTCTTGGAAGGCACATGGCTGGAAACATAAAAACAATCCGTTTGAAATCGTAATCTTCTCCTTTTTTTTTTTTTTTAAACTTGCCTGCAGGTGGTCCCATACCTTTTAGATCTGTGTGGATCTTTTCCCTTAGATGAATGGTTCATAGTGCAGACCGAGGGATCAGCTAGAACAAAAAAGAGCATATAATAGAACAGAAGGCGTAATTAGTCGCCTGGGTCTTTAAGAAGAAGAGAGGAGAAAGAAAGAAGAGGAAAAAAAAAAAGTTTATACCAGCTTAGGCTGCAGAGGGCGCCTGGGGCCGACCTGGATAGATACACACACAAGAAGAATCAGATGTGTGACAGGCAAGATGAGAGGGAGAATTATATAAGTCTCCTAATCACCACCCCCCGCCCCCTCCCCTTCCCTAGGGAACCGAAAAGTATAAAGGTTCCCTAAGTCAAGATGGTGCCCGCAGCCTCATCAGCGCTCCACGCATGCGCAGTGCATGCGCGCCAAAGAGGGCCTCGTGGAGCGCAGGATTGCCTCTTCCTGATCCTGCCCCCCGGCCTCTGATTCACCAGAAAGATACTTAGGACTATTGCTAGGGAAAAAGAAAAAAGGAGAAAGGGGAAAAGAAGAAAAAGAATATAATGAAAATAGACAGAGAAACAGAGAAAAGAAAGAAAAAAGAAACCAGAATAAAGCTAAGCTGAACAGGACACAAGAACCCCCGCCCCACCCCACCCCCGCTGATAAGGAGAGAATAAATGTCTTAAAAGCCCCCCCCCCCCCCCCCCCCGCTGATAAGGAGAGAATAAACGTCTTAAAGGGGACTTTTTATTTCTGAAAAAATCAAAAGAAAATGACAAAATCCTCCATGCTTTCAGGACCTAAGGGAAAAAAGAAAAGGAAAAAAAGCTGATCCCCTGGTCAACACTGCCACCCTCATCTGTTTGTTTTCCTGCAGACTGTGTTCCTATGAGGAAACTCTGCTGTACCCCAAAAGATCCACAGAAGGGGTTCCCAGCCTTATCAGCGCTAAGAGCGGCCCAAGGAACAGGGACTGCACACGGGAGAAGATGAACCCGGCGGAAGCTGCCGATGGCAGAGGTAGGGACTGCTGCTGCTTCTTCACTGATTCAAGAGGTATGAGGAAAAAAAGGAGAATGTTAGGGGTAGGGCTATGCCTTTAATTTATGCTATTCATTGGTCCTGGGGGAGCAGTCGAGACGGAGCTCTATCACAGGTATGCTGCCATGGAGGCGCCAGGAACCTTTTAAAACCTTTTTTTTCATTGATACATGTCCCCTAGGGCAGGAGCCGGGTCCCCATACACTTTTTAGGACAATAACATTGCATATAAGCGCTGCGTAAATTGTTGGCGCTATATAAATCCTGTATAATAATAATATAAGCCTTTAAAATGAGCACTTTTGATTTTTCATGTTCGCATCCCATAGGCTTTAACGGTGTTCGAATATTCGTGCAAACTTTTTGTTTGATCACATGTTCTGGTGGGTGTTCGGCTCTTCCCTAATATATATATATATATTAATACACTGCCTGCACGCCACTAACTAACCTGCTTAATCTGGCTCAAATTCTTTCAATTATCACACTACATTCGGCCGCTGTGTAAGCAACCTTATATAGTGTGGGGCGTGGACTTTGCCCCCTGACCCATGATTGGCCAAAAGCACCCTGCCTTTGGCCAATCATGGCTCTCACAACAGATTGCGCTGTGATTGGCCAAAGCATGCAGGTCAGGTGTATGCTTAGGCCAATCATCAGTCGTCAATGCACTGTAATTTTGCAGCGCATTATGGGGTATTCAGTGGCGCTTGAATTTGCTGAGAATGCCGCACATGTTTGTTTGTTCTGTGAACAAATGAACATCCAACCCATGCCTAGTTGGAACAGATCAACGTGATCAATTAGATGCCTCATTGTCATCTAATAATTAGATAAGGTCCTCCAGTGACTCTGAATCAGTGAAAATAGGAGTGGAAGTAGTCCTTTTGTTGTTAGCTTGGTGACTATATAGGGTTTTGAGAAATAATTTTCTGGCAGAAATTTGAATGTCCTTAATAACCTCTAATGTATCTATATTTTGGGAGGGACTGAAACTCAACCCTTTGGATAGGACTGACAGTTCATCACTGGTAAGTTGATGATCAGGTAAATTTACTACATTAAGTCTACTTTCTTCATATTTAGCCTCGTTATGAACAGTTACAGACCTATAATGGTTTGGAGTGTCTCTAAATGTGAAGGTGATAGGATGTGATCAAAGGGTTGAATTTGTGTGTATCATTGTGAAGGGGCTTTGGTGTATGTGGTAGAAAGATTGGATAGAACATCACAGTGGATATAGCTTGGAGTTGCTTACCCTCATGCTTGTTACCTACCACCAAACTAGAATCACCACGTGAAGGTGCTGGTAAAGATTGTTCAGTTGTGCTTTTTTTGTGCATTTGGTCCAGCGGATTGTCTCCATGAGAACGTTTCTTATTTTTAAGAGAACCTGTGAATTTTGAAGATCCTTGAAAGGAAGAAGTGGAAGAGTGAGATGAGGTCTGTGACAAGATAGAATTTGTATCTTCAAAAACAGTGTTGTTTCTATGTCTTTTCCTTCTACATTGTGCATATTCATTTTGGCATTTATAGGCCTTGTTCTCTTGGAATGCTGTCTTATCCCAGCGAAATGTTATGTTCTTTTTTAGTTAATATCTCTCTGTTATTTTTTTCAACATGTACTTTTAACATGGGTTCTTATTCCAAATATGAAGGATGTGATTTAAGAGGTAACAATTAAGAGCAGATTTTGTCTATCTCTTTATTTAGTCCAACAATTTGATTGTTATATTCTTCAGTTAGGAGGCTCAACATACCTTTGGAACATTTTTGTAGCATCTCTTCCCATTGTAGTTTAAACGTAGGGTCGAGATTGTCTAGAGTGGAAAAGATTTGCACTCTTAGACCAAATGGGTTAGTTTTTTCTTTAAGGTAAAGAGATTTGATGTGCCAAAAGTATGATGTATTCCTCTCAAGTATTCTCTTTAATTGTGCAAACAGAGATATCAGTTCAGTGTCCTTCTGCTCTTTCTGTCCAAAGTTTTTATAGAACTAGGACATGAGTGTGTCCCATTCTTTCCCATGATAATCAGCCATGGTGGGAAAAAAAGGAGAAAGAGATACAGTTGTCATAGCGTCAATAACAGGTCTCCAAATGTGTGGTAGTATAAGGTCTGATTCAACAGAATACAGGGAGTGCAGAATTATTAGGCAAGTTGTATTTTTGAGGAATAATTTTATTATTGAACAACAACCATGTTCTCAATGATTCCAAAAACTCATTAATATCAATTTTATAAGTCGAAACTATAATTACTCAAAAACCTTAGTAACTCTTGTACCAACAACAAGTTATTATTTTAATAAGGAGTTTTTATGTTGAACGGATTATTAAGACGTGAGGGACATAAGACAACTTAGTCTGGAATATGATGGTGTGTAAACCTCTGGACAATAACTGCGATACTGTTGACATAGAGAAAGAGGAAAAAAAGGGTGGTACCGACTAATAGTACCCTTTCTTACCCTGTGTGAGTACAGGATCAAGATATTTTTGAAACCTGTCTTTCTCGTCTTCCTGTGACTTGACTATAGAGACAAACGTGTTAATTTCTCTTATGAACTCTCCTTATGTAGTATGAAAACCGTGTAGTTTAGAGAAATGGA
>BLSH010360122.1:4012-15712 GCA_018402905.1 Glandirana rugosa | reverse complement strand
GGACCGTAAAATACGGGTTGTAGTGGGTGAGAAGATTGGTGAACTAGGTGGTTCAGAAAAGACTGTGAAAAACAAATGTACTTTTTTTTTATTGAAAAAAAACGATCTTTTAATGAAACTTGGGGGTTTGTAATATATAAAAAAATTTCGTCTCCGGGATGTCAAATTTTGTCACCCACAATGTTAAAAAAAAAAGTCTTTCATAAACGCGTCGTTAAAAAGTTTGCGTAAGATTACGTGTTTTTGTGTGATAAAACGGGTTTAAAAACCACTTTATATTTTCAACTAGAGTACGGCTCACGTATCTGTACGAAATTTTTATTGCGTGTGGACGCTTCGCCCTTTCTGAAAAAAAAAATTGTAACACCCACTGTTTTAAACTGTAGGGCCTCTGCTTTAAAAAAATATATAATGTTTGGGGGTTCAAAGTAATTTTCTAGCAAAAAAAAGTTATTTTTTTTTCATGTAAACAAAAAGTGTCAGAAAAGACTTGGTGGATCAAGTGGTTAGAAGAGTGGGTGATGTTGGGCATAAAATGCCAGGACAGTTCAAAACCCCCCCAAATGACACCATTTTGGAAAGTAGACACCCCAAGCTATTTTCTGAGAGGCATGTTGAGTCCATGGAATATTCAATATTTTCTCATTAGTGATTGAAAAATGACAAAAAAAAAATACACAAAGTTGTCACTGAAATTATATATTGCTCACCCATGCCATGGGTATGTGTGGAATTACACCCCAAAATACATTCTGCTGCTTCTCCTGAGTACGGGGATACCCCATGTGTGAGACTTTTTGTGAATCTATCCGTGTAAGGGACCCCGAAACCAATCACCTCCTTCAGGATTTCTAAGGGCAAAAATGTATGCCTTCACCCCACATTACCTATCCAGGTTTCGGAGGCGATGAAATGCCCAGATAGCAAAAAAAAAAACCCAAATGACCCCATTCTGGAAAGTAGACACCCCAAGCTATCTGCTGAAGGGCACGTTGAGTCCATGGAATATTTTATATTTAGACGCAAGTTTCCGGGAAATGACGATTTTTATTTACTTTTTTTTTTTACACAAAGTTGTCACTGAAATGTTATATTGCTCACACATGCCATTGGTATATCTGGAATTACACCCCAAAATTCATTCTGCTGCTTCTCCTGAGTACGGGGATACCCCATGTGTGAGACTTTTTAGGAGCCTATCCGCGTACAGGACCCCGAAAACCAATCACCGCCTTCAGACTTTCTAAGGGCATAAAATGGTGATTTTACTCCTCCAGTACCCATCACGGTTTTGGAGGCCCTGAAATGTAAAGGTAGCACAAACCCCCCCAAATGACCCCATTTTGGAAAGTAGACACCCCAAGCTATTTGCTAAGAGGCATGGTGCACATTTTGCAGCTCTCATTTGTTTTGGAAAATGAAGAAACAAACAGATTTTGTTTTTTTTTTTTTTTACTTTTTTCAAATTTCAAAACTTTGTGACAAAAACTGTGTGCAAAATACTCAAAATATTTCTCAGCAAATAGCTTGGAGTGTCTAGTTTCCAAAATGGGATCATTTGGGGGGGGGGGGGGTTTGTGCTATCTGGGCATTCCATGACCTCTGAAACTGTGATAGGGAATGAGGCGTAAAATCACTTTTTTACGCACTTAGAAAGCTTGAAGGCGGTGATTGGTTTTTGGGGTTCTGTACACGGCTAGACTGCCAGAAAGTCTCGCATATGTGGTATCCCTGTATTCAGAGGAAGCAGCAGAATGTATTTTGGGGTGTCATTTCACATATACCCATGGCATGTTCAAGTAACTTATCATTTAGTGAGAACTTTGTGAAAAAAAAAAATTGTCATTTCCCCCGAAACTTGTGGCAAAATATAAAATATTTCATGGACTCAACATGCCTCTCAGCAAATAGCTTAGAGTGTCTACTTTCCAAAATGGGGTCATTTGGGGGGGGGGGGGTTGTGCTATCTGGGCATTTCATGGCCTCCAAAACTGAGATAGGTAGTGTGGGATGAAGGCTTACATTTTTGCCCTTAGAAATCCTGGAGGTGATTGGTTTTCGGGGTCCTGTACGCAGATAGGCTCCCAACAAGTCTCAAACATGTAGTATCCCCGTACTCAGGAGAAGCAGCAGAATGTATTTTGGGGTGTAATGCCACATATACCCATTGCCTATGTGAGCAATATATCATTTCAGTAACAACTTTGTGCAATTTTTTTTTTTTTGTCAACAAAATAAAATATTCACTGTCCTCAACATGCCTCTCAGCAAATTCCTTGGGGTGTCTACTTTCCAAAATGGGGTCATTTGGGGTGGGTTTTGTACTGCCCCTCCATTTTAGCACCTCAAGAAATGAGTCATAAAATAAAAGCTGCGGAAATTCCAGAAAATGTACCCTAGTTCGTAGACGTTATAACTTTTGCGCAAAGCAATAAATATACGCTAATTGGCTTTTTTTTACCCGAGACATGTGCTGAATGCATTTTGGCAAAAATTTATGACTAAAATTTAGTTTATTGTATTTTTGTAATAACATAAAGTTGAAAATATAAATTTTTTTCAAAATTTCCGTTACTTTTTTGTTTATATTGCAAAAAATAAAAAGCACAGTGGTGAACAAATACCACCAAAAGAAAGCTCTATTTGTGGGAAAAAAGGACGCAAATTTTGTTTGGGTACTGCATTGCATGACCGCGCAATTACCATTTGAAGCGGCAAAGTGCCAAATTGAAAAAAGTGCTCCGGTCCTAAAGCTGGAAATCCTTCCGGGGCTGAAGTGGTTAAGATGCAGTTTTATGCCATGGGCAATAGGGCTGGTAAGTTATTAGCGCAGCGCCTGCGTGGCTGCAGATACAAAACAAAAATACCATACCCAATTCATCCGATTACCAAAGAGAAACACCACCACCCAAGGGACATAGCGGATGCTTTTAGAACCTACTATGGATCATTGTATAACCTCAATAAGGACCCAGGCACATTTCAACCAACACTTGCATTGATATACTCCTTTTTACACAAAATATCTCTTCCCCAATTAACCCCTGAACAACTAATAGAACTTAACTCCCCATTTCAACCTTTCGAAATACAGAAAGCAATTGAATTACTTCCAAATAACAAATCCCCAGGCCCGGATGGTTTTATAGGGGAATACTACAAGTCTTTTAAGCACATATTGATACCCTATCTCAGTGTTTCTCAACCTTTTATGGTGAAGTACCCCTGCAGGTCTAAAAAAAAAATTCCTAAGTACCCGTGTTTCGGGAAAGGCACTGATATGGGGCACTGATGAGGCTGCACTGATACCGGGCACTGATGAGTCTGCACTGATACGGGGCACTGATGAGGCTGCGCTGATACGGGGCACTGATAGGTGGCACTGATAGCTGGGCATGCTGGAATGTGTAGTTCCTGAGCAGACACAGGGAGATGGGAAACTGACATGTAGGACTGCAGAGTTGAGAGGAGATCAGGCATCATCCGAATGGGTTCTTCACACATGGCAGGAGATCCGAGGAGCCAGGAGATAGTAGGACATGGGGCCGCCTACTGACCCTGATCAGTCAGCTGCACTACAGCAAGCCACCAGGGACTGTATGTGTGTGGGGGGCGGCACTCGGGAGACAGCACTGGGCATACCCCCTGCCCCCAGGGGTACACGTACCACAGGTTGAGAAACCCTGCCCTATCTGACACGCATCTTTAACACCGCTGCTGCCTCTTCCTCCTTCCCTCAGGAAATGCTCCAGGCAAAGATTATAACCCTACCCAAGCCAGGGAAAGACCCATCATCACCCCAAAATTTTAGACCTATCTCCCTTTTGAATAATGATCTTAAATTGTATGCCAAACTTATTGCCCTGTGATTACAAGATGTTCTCCCTTCACTTATCCATCCAGACCAATCAGGCTTCACCAAAGGCAGACGGACCACATATGCCACACAACGACTTATCAACATAATCCATTGTATCAACCAACAAAAGAAGCCTTCTCTGCTCCTTGCCTTGGATGCAGAGAAGGCTTTTGACCGCATCCACTGGGGGTACTTAGCGAAAACTCTGTCTTTGGATTTGAAGGGACCATACACTCCGCCATAATGGCCTTGTATACCACACCGTCCGCACAAGTATACACTTCAGGGGTACTCTCCACCCCCTTTAATATCACAAACGGGACCCGCCAGGGTTGCCCGCTATACCCATTAATTTTTAATTCATTAATGGAACCACTTGCCACATATATCCAAAATCATCCGGACATTTCTGGGGTTAGAGGCCACAAATTATCCCACACAATCAGCTTATTTGCTGATGATATAATTCTTATGCTCACAGAGGTGGAGAAATCCCTGGCTTTGGTACACACGGCACTGAAACTGTTTAATCAGGTCCCTTATTATAAAGTCATATGTTCTAATACTGGATATCTCTCCACAGACCAAAAAGATACTAAGCAACTCTCTTTCCCTTATGTATGGCATGACATAGGTATAAAATACTTAGGCATTGTGATAACACCGAACCCAGAGGACCTATATAAAGTGAACTATATCCCCCTCCTGAATGAGCTCTGTTCTAAACTCCAAGGTATATCACTGGAGGAGCTATCCTGGTCGGGGCGCTTACCCGCCTTTTAAAATGAACATTCTGCCTCAATTCCTGTACCTATTTAGAACATTACCCATACCAGTACCCAGTTCCTTCTTTAAAAAAGTGCACTCCTCAGAGAACTAGTATCTGTGGCAGGGAAAAAAGGCGAGATGTGCATTTAGCAATCTAACGAATATGAGGGAAGCAGGAAGAGTGGGACTAACATAATTAAAAGATTACCACACAGCTGCAATTTTGGCCCAGCTTAAAGTTTGGTTCCTGCAACACACAGATAACAGATGGGTAGACCTAGTGAACCACCAGGTCCAAGGCCATAACATCTACCATTTTTTTACTAGCCAATAAACCTTTCACTCTTGTGAACAAAACTCTGTCCCCTACTATAAAGGCCTCCGTAGAGGCTTGGCAGTCTCTAAATACAACCACCACCACAGAAACGAAAGCTATAACATTATTTATGCCTTTACATAGCCTATCCCTACTGATCCCAAACATAAAGCTTATGGAGTGGCTGCGGTATGGGATAAAGGCCAGCCACCAAAACTTTTAGATCATTACAGATAGAATTCGGACTACCCAGTTCGGAAAACTACATATATCTTCAGGTAATGCACTCCAAACCAACACCTCAATGTCCCTCCCATGGAATATAGCCCAATACTACAGGACACCAGAGGCCAAAACTAGAGGTATATCCCTCATATACAAAACATTAGATAATAAAACTCACTTTATCAAAACTCCACACATCCTCGCATGGGAAAAAGATCTACACTCAGGGTTCACAACCAAGCAATGGCAACAAGCATTAAAAATAACCTAGTCCACTAAAAGCGCCAATCTATGGGAGCTGTACCAAAAGATTCTCTTGCGATGGTACTTAACCCAGTATAAAGTCTCCAAATTCACCCCACAAACCTCTCCATTCTGCTGGAGGAACTGTGGAGCAGTGGGAACCTTGCTACATATACTTCGGGCATGCCCAGTTCTAAACTCCTGGTGGTTAGTGATTTTCTGAATGCTTACACAAATAATAGGAATAAATATCCCTCACTCCCCAGCATTGGCAATACTATCCTTGGGAATAGACGGGATCCCAAGGGAACACAGAACAATCATTTCCCATGTACTGTTAGGAGAAAATCGGCATCTTTTTTGAACTTTAGCACCTATGCGTGTTCGCGCGCGCCTATGCGTGTCCGTGGGCACCGGGAACGGCGCCAAACGCTGCTATTTGAGCCCTCTGCACCTGTCATCAAGTGCTGTCCATTCTACAGTGTCTGAGTACCTGTGAGCCCCAGCTCTATTCCTGTATCCTCTTCCTGTGTTGTTACCTGTTTCTCTGATCCGACCCAGCTTGACCTGACCTGCTGCTTATCTGCCTGCACCGACCCCGGCTATCCATAACCATCCGATTATCTGACCCCTTTGTACTTCTGCTGCCAGTCTGTTAACGAACTTTCCTTGGACTTGACCACTCTCTGGCCTGACCCCTTGTACTGCACAGCCCGCCAGTTGCCGACCCAGCCTGCACGATCACCCTTCTGATCTGCACGACCACCTGGAGCTTCACATCACCACCAGTGACCATCCAGCCCTCGTGCCATCATGCACTCCGGGACTTCCTGTCTTCTCTACCAGGGGTCCCTGAATCGGGTGCGCAAGAGCGGTTGTTCCCTGCATCAGCCAGACTCCACCACCAGGATCGCGACATGTACTGTGAGACTAGTGCTGTTTCGCCATTGGAAAGACGAATCGGCCCCTTCTATTAGTGAAATTATTAAATCTACCCACACTCATGCTACATATGAGGAACTCTTTGCCTCCTCCCAAGGGAACTACCTACTTTGTAAGGCTAAATGGGAACTATGGCATAAGTGGTACAGAATGGCTTTGAAAGATTAAATATCAAATCTGGATTATGCTGACACTGACTGCGATTTCTAGTTGTGTTTAATTTGTTTTATTATGTTAAATTTTCTGGTTACTTGAGAACTACACTCAAAACCTCAGATCTATTTCTGGTAGCATTAAAGACCCCATGCCACAATGGTTGAGTTGAGAAAGGCCGGGCCTCCGAATCTAAGGCACAGATTGATCCTAAGAGGGGTGTCTGGTTTGGGGGTTCGGCACTAGGCAAGACATGCTGATATCGTGGGGTGGAATACATAAAAAGTAAGACTATTATAATATGCTGTTATCAATTTTGTACTGAGTATGCTACAATGACAGTAAGCTAATATTGTTACCTATCCTTCTGTACAATACCTCATTTTTACTTTTTGTATGATCTCAAGAAAACCAATAAAGAAATACTGAAATTAAAAAGATTACATTTTCCTTTGTAACCATTCCACTACTTTAAGGTGCTAACGTAATCACTACAGTCTTGCAATAGTAGGTAGCATCTCAGCAAAGAGAAGAGTTAGATGCTGAGGAAAGCAATATGGTTTTAGAAAGAGGCAGAGAGATCAGTAAAGAAAGAGGAGAGAGAGAGTGTGAGCAGTAAGATGAAAGAAATTTAGAAAAGGTAGGTGGAGAGCCAAGCCGTGGAAATCATTCTGCCCCCCACAAGTGGAAAGCTTCTGTCCAAACATTGTCGTAATTTGCTGAGAGAGGTATGTGAGCGAACATCGCCCAAGGGTCCCATGTTGGTTCAAACTGAGTTTGTCGGTCATTAACTATGCTGGCTATTTTTTCCATGTATCATTATCCATGTTATTTTATGTTTGAATCTTCTAAAGGATACCGAAGGTATCTTCCATGCCCCCGCAATAGTGATTTTAGCCGCTAGTAGAATGAAATAGAAGAGATGTTTCAGATGTCTAGGCCATTTTGCAGGATTGTAATTAAGCATTAATAAGCTTGATGTATATGACTCAGCGCCTACCCTTTAAAACAATACTAAATCAGTGTATACATTTGTGATGGTGTGCAATTGAAAAACCTTTAAACACAACAAAAAAATAGAAAACACTTTTTTCTTAAATAAATGTGAATAAATCAATAAATCACATACACAAAAAAAAATGACACCTGGGGGCAACTGTGCTCAGGTGAATCCTGCCATAGTGTTATTAGTGAAGGAACAGCGCCAACCCAGAAATTTCTATATAATTAAAATAAAGTCCACATATAGAGTGACTTGGTGCTCCAAATTAAGTGCAGATCTGTGCACGTCCGTGATGACGCTCATTTGACGAGCGAAACGCGTTGACGTCACCTCCGGTCCGTCACGGCCATCTACATCACTTCCGGTTTTTCGGTGGTTAGGAGGGGAACGCACGCCATTACTGTCATCGGCTGGATATTTTTATGCTACATGCTTGTGTCCTAGTGTCATCTTGTAAGTAGGATTTTATCTTTTTGTGCAATAAACACCTACTTTATACAGTACACACTATGGTTTCTCTTATATTTATTTTTTGAGTGCCCTCGGATATAAGGTATACAACGGCAGTGGGAAGAATTACACACTTGCGATTTTTGTATCGACCGGGATCTGGAGCCCCCACCAAAATTCAGTTTTTCTGACCCACTGACTGAAAAGCAGCGGGTCCATATTTTCTGGTGAGTGTGGGCACAAAGGGGGTCACCGATCACTGTGTGTCACCTTACTGCACTCTGAAGTTTTTCTTGAGCACAGATCTGCACTTAATTTGGAGCACCAAGTCACTCTATATGTGGACTTTATTTTAATTATATAGAAATTTCTGGGTTGGCGCCGTTTCTTCACTAATAATATTAATAAGCTTGGGCATTGTTCTATCATAAGCCCGGTCATCCACCCACTTTTAATGATAGACATACATGCACTGTTCTTTTTTTTCCATTCAGCCCATGGGCTGAATGAAAAAAAAGGAGCCTAGCAGATTCCTCCATCTATCAATATGGATGAAGAAATCTCTGCCAAGAAAAGTAAATAAAAATATATGACGATGTATGCTTTGGTTTATATGCTTTTTTTTTTTTTAACTGTTGTGGTCAAATAACCTCCTACAGCACTGGAGTCACAGATTTACGTATCGTGAGAGCAAACCCTGTTGCTGTCAAAATAAACAAATCCATGCTACAACTGAATGGCGTATCTGTAAAGCAAACAATGGTTAGCAATAAAAGACCGTAAGAGTCGGTTCACACAGGGGTGATCCGACTTCAGGGGCAACTCGAAGCTGCCCCACACAGCATGACTTCAGCGCGGCTTGCAAATTACTTCTGTAATAAAATTCAATGGAAGTCGTTTGAAGTCGCCCCTAAAGTGTTACAGGAACCTTTTGAGTCGCTCCTATTAGAACAGTGACATTAGGGGTGTGGCCTACCACAGGATGTGAACAGGCGTGTCCCTGAGCAGCTCCGGTCTCTTCTGCTGAAATCCTGCTCCATCCTTGGTCGCCTGCACAAATTTCTCCGTTCTTTAATCCCTATCTGCCGGAGGAGACCACTGAGACACTGTGAGGGGTATCAGTGGATGGGAAAACATTGGCAAAAACAGCCACCAGTCAAGATGAATATCGTCAACCGCTCCTGCCAAGATGGCCGCCACACCAACAACAACACGCCATGCGGCTCTCTGGCCTCCACTCTGGACCTCTTTGGGGTTGGACAAGATGCCTCTCCGGCACCATCCCCTGAAGATTCTGTCCAATCGGCATTGTCTTCCCATACTGCTCTGCCAGAGGCAGGAGGTGGAGGGAGAAAAGGAGCCCACGCTCGCGAAAGTGCTGTCTACCATTAAGGTAAATCACTCTGGCTTAATGGGAAAAGTGGATGAGATGAAAATAGACCTAGCCATTATGAGACAAGATGTCCAAAAACTCTGGAGCCGTGTTACTGAAACTGAGCGGCGCATTAGTGACATGGAGGACACTGTTAACCCAATACTGCCTAAGCTGAACTCTCATGGAGGGAAAATTGCTGCATTGGAGGGCAAGGTGGATGACCTTGAGAACCGCTTGCGCAGGAATAATCTACGCCTGGTTGGTTTCCCTGAGCGTGTGGAGGGGTCTGGCCCCTGTTGCCTTCCTTGAGAGCTGGCTGGAGCAGGAGTTCGGCCAGAATCAACTATTCTGCTTTGTTATCGAGAGGGCCCATCGGGTCCCCGGTCATCCTTTCCCAGAGGGACACCCCTAACACAATGGTGATCTGTCTCCTTAATTCTAGGGACTGTGACTCCATTCTTCTAGATGCCTGGAAGAAGGGGAGCCTTCGAATCAATCCTGTGGTGTCCCTGTTTCCTGATTATTCCCCATCCGTCCAGAGAGCTGGCTACCAATGTGTCAAGCAAAAGCTGCGGGAGCGTAACATGCAGTACTCCATGCTGTTTCCTTCTACACTCTGTGTCACCCACAATGGAAAAGCTCACTTCTTCCAACCTTCTCAAGATGCCATGGCCTGGTGGGAAGCCCTGCTGCAATCCTCAAAACCTCCAACCTGATGGCTGTTCACCCACTGATGGCAGTTGCCATGTTTTCACGTTTTTTCTTTTTTCCCTTTTGTACCTCTGCTGTAAATTTTGATGCAGGCCTTTGGCTACAGCCCACCATCTAGTGGCTGACCAAAATCTGATACTGATATTGATAGGAGGCACTGATAGGAGGTACCGATAGGAGGCATTGATAGGAGGTACTGATAGGAGGCACTGATAGGAGACTGCTTTGATAGAAGGCACTAATAGGAGGAACTGATGGGCTTCAATGATAGGAGGCACTTATGAGGGGGCACCGATTGGCATGGATAAGAGGCACTGATAGGAGGTACTGATAGGAGGCTGCACTGATAGGAGGCACTGATAGGAGGTACTGATAGGGGGTACTGATAAAAGGCACTGATAGGAGGTACTGATAGGAGGCACTGATAGGAGATATTGATAGCAGGCACTGATGGGCTGCACTGATGGGAGGCACTGATAGGAAGCACTGATAGGAGACTGCACTGATAGGAGGAAATGATGTGCTTCACTGATAGGAGGTACTGGTAGGAGGCACTGATAGGATGTACTGATAGGAGGCACTGATATGAGGTACTGATAGGAGACAGCACTGATAGGAGGCACTGATAGGAGGCACTGATAAGAGGTACTGATAGGAGACTGCACTGATAGGGGACTGCACCGATAAGAGGTACTGATAGGAGACTGCACTGATAAAGGGTACTGATAGGAGACTGCACTGAGAGGGGACTGCACTGATAGGAGGTACTGATAGGAGGAACTGATAAGAGGAACTGAAAGGAGGCACTGATAGGAGGTACTGAAATGAGGCACTGATAGGAGGTACTGATATGAGGTACTGACAGGAGACTGCACTGATAGTAGGAAATGATAGGAGGCACTGATAAAAGGTACTGATAGAAGATACTGATGGAAGGTACTGATAAGAGATTGCACTGATATGAGGCACTGATAGGAGGTACTGATAGAAAGCACTGATATGAGTTACTGATATGAGGCACTGATAGGAGGTACTAATAGGAGGCACTGATAGGGGACTGCACCAGTGGCGGCTGGTGAAGTTTTAAGATGGTGGGGCGCCAGACCCTGCCCTTCCTTTTTGCCCCATCCCACTTCTTAGAAGCCACACCCCTTATAGGCTCCACCCACTCTGTACACAATGTACAGTATAACTCAGCTCTCAGTCCTAATTCTCAATAAAATATTGCCGGCTCATTCATCCATTAAATCCCAAAGGTAAAGAATTACATGAGCTGTGAGGTCTGCACAGGAACCCGGCACAGACTGGTATTATGTGGGGTTTCATATCCCATCAAGCTCCATCCTAATTCCTTATTTTATAATAGGAACACTGGAAATCCTCCACTAACCCCTGACACAAGGTGAGCCATAGAAATGTCCCTGGTTTTTGGAACTGAGCAGCTTCACCAACATAAATCTGCATTATCTGTCCAAAAAAGTTCAAAATGTAATTATAAAATCAGGCGATTTAAGATGGCATTCATTGGAAAGCAGTTATTGTAGAGGAATTGTCATGACTATACATTCCTCTTGTTCTGTTGTTTGATGCTGAGATACAGAGGCTGAGCACAGGCAGCTTCAATCAACACAGAAACTCCACTGTTGGAATTTAGC
>BLSH010360049.1:358908-374640 GCA_018402905.1 Glandirana rugosa | reverse complement strand
CCCATTACCTTTTTAAACACAAATCCCCTCACCTCTTTGTGGTGCCCCCCCACCTCACATGATATCACAGTGCCCACCCCTTGTCCCAGCCCTGCCAAAGACCCTTCGGGGATAATTGGACTTGCATATTGTTCTGCATCCCCTTCCTAACCATAAAGAAGAAGGAGCTCTCTAATTATACGTATTTGTTTATGACAGATTTCTGATCTGAGAGTATGTGGGACAATTGTCCCTGATTATCTTCCAGAATAAGGTCCGGTCCTGGTGACTTAGAATTATTATCATATATCACAGCGATTCTGTCCTCAGCCTGCAGCGGATCAGCTGGAGGCGCCAGGCAGGGCAATGAGAGAAAGCAGACACAGGGCAGTCAGTATGCGGGATCCTACGGGGACACTGGACGCCCCATCTACGTTCTTTTCATCCTCTGTCACTTCTCTGTCCTCTGTGTTCTCTTGCCTCCCGGTATAGATGTATGGATGTTCCTGCAAAATATAATAACGTGGTTCTAAAGGGAAAACATTTTTTTTTGTACCATAATGCATTCCATATAATAAGGTAGAAATCATTTTAGGACTTGCTGTGTCCCCCTCCCCCTCTAAACTCTTACCTGACTCCTGGATCGACCCAGTGCTGGGCTGGGCTGCAGTCGTCTGTCCTCTCTCCCTCTTTACAGAGGGACTGACAGGAAGAAGATAGCGCCATTGGCAGCAGTCAAATCCAGTAAGGAGGGAGAGGGAGGCGGGGCCAAGTTGCGTTGTGTGTTTCAATGGACGCACACAGCTTTTATGAGTGAGCACATGGCTGTGAATAAAATGTGTTTCATCAATACAGTGTGTCTTTTTAGAGATAAGAATGCAGTTCTATTGTTTTCTATGAGCCCGTATACATGGTGCATAAAGATCAGTAAAACTGCACTGCACTGCGTTCAGACCCATAAAATCCGAATGAAACAACCTGCATCTGAGGTCAGTAGTTTACACTGATATGCATGTAGATGTGTACATGTGTATATGTAAAGCCATGGCTGAAAGTTTTGAGAACTAGACATGTGCAATTTGTTTAGTTACGAATTACGGTAGTTTTTTAACAATTTTGACAAGTTCGTTAATTCGGAAGTATCCAAATTAACGAAAATCAGTTTACCAATATTTCCAAATATTCATAAATTCAAATAGTCGAATATTCATTAATTTGTAAATTCATAAATTTGAATATTCGGAAATTCGAAAACCTGAAAATTCAAAAATCTGAAATAATAACTAACTATAATAACTTAACTATTACTAACTATTAAATTATAGGTTTTGGAATTTCCTTTCAGATTTGGCTGTTAGTGAACGTAACAAATACAAATTTATCCAAAGCTACGAATTATCCAAAATAACAAATGCCGCATCTAAACAAATGGAATGGAACAAATTAACAAAAAATAATAATAATAAAACGTTTTAATAATTATTATTTATTATTATTGTTAATTTGTTACATTCCATTCGTTTAGATGCGGCATTCATTATTTCAAATAATTTGTAACTTTGGTTAAATATGAAAGGAAATTTGAAAGGAAATTCCAATACCTATAATGTTAGTTAATTATTATTTCGAATTTTTGGATTTTCGAATTTCCAAATTTTTGAATTTACGAATTGCGGTCATAACGAATGACACGAAAAAAAAACAAAAAACAAATGAAATGAAAACTGACAAATGTTTCAGCAGTGCACAAGCTCAAGACACAAATATTAATTTTCACAAAGTCTGCAGCCTCAGTTTTTATGATGCCAATTTTCATATACTCCAGAATGTTATGAAGAGTGATCAGATGAATTGCAATTAATTGCAAAGTCCCTATTTGCCATGAAAATGAACTAAACGCGTTTCGCCCTCGTAATAGAGCATCATCACGGTCCGTGATGATGCTCTATTACGAGGGCGAAATGCGTTGACGTCATATCCGGTCCGCCGCAGCCATCCACGTCACTTCCGCTCATAGTGGTAGGAGCTGGTGGAACGCACGCCGTTGCTGACAGTACATTGATTATCAGGCGGTTTTTAATCATGGATTCTGTAAGTAGATTTTATGTCTGCGCAATAAAGTGCCATTGGTTTCAGTCTACACATGAGGATGTTTTTTGTTCATTTGAGCCATCCAGATCATATCTCCATGTGGGAAGATTAAGATCCATTTTGGGTGTCCGGTCATTCTGCTGACCCAGTTTAATGTCTTCCTCACCGATTCTTAGCTTTTATGACCTCTGACTGAAAAGCAGTAGGTCCATTTTTTTCGGTGAGTGGGGACACAAAGGGGGTTCTGGCACCTTTCACGCTGCACTTGGAATGTCATTGGAGCACCTTGTTGAGCACTTTCAAGCACAAAACACTTTAAAGACTTTTTTTGATTGATTTATTCTGTATTTCTATTGATGGATTTTGTATCTGAACACTTTATTCTTATCTGCTCATCATGTATTAATTTGTTCATTATCACCATCACAGAGGGGAGGCGCTACCTCTATTGTTTCATTCAATTAAGTGTGGCTTGTGGTGCAGAGCGTGCTGCCACAAATCCTTAGAAAGGCAAATGAACATTTGCCTTTCTCTAACACTAAACTGCTCTCCACCAATCAGGAAGCGCCGGTTTCCCAATTGGCGTAGAAGACAGGCGATTCTATTGGACGCCTTTCTCATGGGAAGAGGGGGGTGCTCGGCCGAAGCCAAGCTGCTCCCCGCTCGCCAGACACTGCTCACCGGATACTGCTCCCCGCTCCCTGCTCCCCGCTCCCCGGGCACTCCTCTCTGTTCACCGGACACTGCTCCCCGCTCCCTGCTCCCCGCTCCCCGGGCACTACTCTCTGTTCACTGGACACTGCTTGCTGCCCACTCTTAAATGGGGTAAGTGCGGGACTCTGATATCCCGACATCCCTGGGGGGGATCTTCTGTCCTATCTATGGTGTTGTATATTCCTATCTGTGGTGCTGTATATACCCCTATCTGGCGATGCTGTATACCCTATCTGGTGATGCTGGGCTGTATACTCCTGACACAATGGCTGGAATCTATAAGGGGTGGGGCCTATGAGAAGTGAGAGGAGTCAGAAAGGAAGGGCGGGGTCTAGCCCCCCATCCTAAAATTTCACCAGCCACCACTGAATACAGACATATTATATTAGACCACCATCAATGTCCGTATATTGTACTTTCCCTATGCCTTGGGGATGTCTCCTAATGGCAATGGCTAAAGTGTTTCAAGGTGCTCCTCTTCCTCAGAAACTACAAGCATTGATTATGCAAGAATGGGCTGCAATCAGTCAGGATGTGGCCCAGAAGTTGGTGAGGTCTTGCATAAATGTTATGTAATTGTCAATAAAAGCCTTTGACACTTATGAAATGCTTGTAAATATACTTCAGTATACCATAGTAACCTCTGACAAAAAGATCTAAAAATGTTAAGGCAGCAGACTTTGTGAAAATTAATATTTGTCATTCTCAAAATTTCTCAAAATTTTTGCCCATGGCTGTATATACACATCATTTGAATTCTTGGCTTGCAAAAAAAAGAATGATTGTGCATATGCAAACAGGCACGTTGATGTGCCTGTATACTCATATTGTAAAGCGCTGCGCAAACTGTTGGCGCTATATAAATCCTATATAATAATAATAATAATGTAAACGCATGCACTTTGAAGACCATACTTGTGTGTTTTTAAGCAGCACCTTTCTGCCAGCAATCATCAGTAATTTTATAATGGTCACGTGCACGAAGCCCAGATTAACCACTTAAGGATCGGAAGATTTCCCCCCCTAATGACAGGCCATTTTTTGTGATACGGCACTGCATTGTTTTAACTGACAATTGTACCCAAACAAAATTGATGTAATTTTTCCCACAAATAGAGCTTTCTTTTGGTGGTATTTGATCACCTCTGTGGTATTTTATTTTTTGCGCTATAAACACAAAATAACCGACAATTTTGAAAAAAAGAAGAAAAAATTTAAAAAAATGTATTTCTTCCTCCAAATGCACTTCTGGAAGAATGGTCAAACATTCCCATAGACACTCCTAAACCTTGTGGACAGCCTTCCCAGAAGAGTTGAAGCTGTTATAGCTGCAAAGGGTGGGCCAACTCAATATTGAACCCTACAGACTAAGACTGGGATGCCATTAAAGTTCATCTGCATGTAAAGGCAGGTTTCCAGGGCAGCAATCAGAAATTTTGGGGCCCCTTACACAGCTTTAGACCTGGCCATCCCACCAAATCCGCTCACTGGCCATCCCACCAAATCCGCCCACTGGCCAGGGGTGCACACATGTTGCAGCCGCAGTAGAAATTATACACCCTATCACACTTACCAGGTGTAGCCTGCCAAGCATGACCCATTCAAGTAAATGGGGCCACTCTGCAAACACTTTGCAACTGTGTGCAATGCATGCTAGTGTGGGATCCAAGGGGTTAAAGCAGGTGGGGAAAAGGCAATAAAATGCATCTTCACTTCCTGCTTTAACCCCTTGGTCACTGCACAATATTGCTATATTTATTTTAAGTGTGACGGTGTACAATTCCGTTGCAACATGTGTAGTGGGGTACAGTTGCGGGGTGGTAAAAAACAGGGTTCATCTATGGGGATTTTACCTCCCCCAAGCTGCAAATGTAAACAAGTTCTTACTGTTCTGAGCCCCCTATCATAGTTGCCCTTTAGGGGATGTCTTGGGAGAAGAACAGAGAGGGACGCTGTACAACAAGGACAGAGAGGGATGCCAGGGACAGAGAAGGACGCAGTATGACAAGGACAGAGAAGTATGCCAGGGACAGAGAGGGACGCAGTGTGTAACGAGGACAGAGAGGGACACTGTGCAGACAGGGACAAAGAAGGATGCTGTGGGGGAGGGGATCAGAGAGGGACGCTGTAGAGGATGCGGGGGTAGGACACAGGGGGACACTGGGGGGGGCTAGGAGGAAGCAGGGGGACACCTTGGTCTGGGGGAGGGGAGGACACAGGGGGACACAGTGGGTGGGGAGAGGAGCACACTGTTGGTAATGAAGGACACAGGGGGTCACTGTGGTGGGGGAGAACACAGAGGGACACCATGGGTGGGGGAGGGAAGGACACCGCGGGGGTGGAGGACACAGGGGACACTGTGGTGGGTGGATGACACAGGGGGACACTGTGGGGGGACCAGGAGAGTATCGTAGGGCCTCCTGCGGTCCTGTTGGGACCCCTACATCTGTACTGGCTGACGCTCTCACCATCCCCCACCTCCCCATGCCCGTGCTGGTGTGCCTAGACTTCAGTAAAAAAAACAGTGCACAGTCCCACCCGATGCTTGCAATAAGACCTTGTGCTGAACCATAGGTACTGGAGGTCCCAAACTTGGACCAGTTTTGGTCCAGGGGGTCCTCTCCATGTGACCCAAGTTTAGTATTTATATCGCCTATGGTTTGGGAGAACGGTGTCCCCAAACCGGGTGCCCCCTCTCATTGACTTCAATGTTAAGTCCTAAATTCACCCAACAATTGTCAGTCAATGGCCGCTCAATTTGGTGACCTGGTACGGCAGAACTATAGGTTCTGGAGATCCCAAACTTGGACCAGTTGTTGCCCAGGGGCCCCTATCCATGTGACCCAAGTTTGGTATTTTTATCGGCTATGGTGTCCCCAAACCGGGTGACCCCTCCCATAGACTCCAATGTTAAAGACCGCTCGTGAAACGCGGTGGCACCGGGCCCCTTACAAGAGTGCTGTCTGTACCCACCTATTGGCAGCCCTGCAGGCGTCCCAATGCTTTTGGCAATATAGTATATATATCATTCCCTTATCCTCAAGGAGCTCACAATCTAAGGTCCCTAACTCACATACACATACTAGGGCCAATTTAGACAGGAGCAAATTACCAGAATGTCTTTGGAGTGTGGGAGAAAACCGGAGTACCCGGAGGAAACCCACGCAGGCACAGGGAGAACATGCAAACTCCTGGCAGGTCGTGCCATAGCTGGGATTTGAACCAATGACCCTAGTGCTGCCATGCGGAAGTGCTAATCACCTAGCCACAAAATGATGAAGGATATACAGTAGAGTTCTATGATATACTGTAAATACACGAATAAGAAAATTAACAATAAAAATTAAGATTATATACTGTATATACATATAATAATGCCCTACTGAAATACCCTGTACTGCTGAACATGGGTCTTACCTCGGACGGGCACAGGGGCTCAATAACGTCTGAAAACCTGTCCAGCAGAGACTTCTTCCCCACCGGCTGCAGCTGGACCAGAAAATGACAATGTGATTTAGAAGATGAAATGTTATCTGAAGTAATATAGAATCTATGGAGGATTCCAGCACCTTCCATACATTACCATGTTATTCCATAGAGCCTTCGCCATCTGCTCGTGACCCTTTATGGTCAGGTGGAAACAGTCCGGAGCGATGAACGAATAGTCAATCTGACCGCTCTGTACAAGATAAGAGACACCTCAGTTACATGGTGAGCTGATTGCCTGGGTGACGTTACATGTCATGAACACAGAAATACAACGATGAACAGAGACGTAACTAGAACCTTCAGGGCCCCGGTGCAAGAAATTATGAAGGGCCCCCTGTCCCCTGGCCAGGGCCCTTCCCACTGATCCTGGGGCCCTTTACTCCTATTGTGGGTCCCTTTATTATGGTACCGCAGCGTGGCCCTTTTACAAGTTCTGCAGCGGGCCCCCTTTCTGGCATCTTCGGGCCTCCCCATGGTGGTGAAATGCCAGGGCCCGGTCACAATTGCAACCTTTGCAATCCTGATAATTCCCTCACTGGTGCCAGTAGTTTTAATTTTTTTTTTTTTAATTTTAGTATTTTTTTACTATTTTAATTTTATTTTACAATTTTATTTTTTACTATTTTTTAGGAGCTCTGTTGGGGGCTTTTATGAGATATCAGGGGTCTAAACAAACCTCAGCCCTCAATCTCCATCTGTGTAGCCTCAGCTGCACAGAATGAATGGACAGGAATAGCTGTGCACCGAGCCTCCCATTCATTCAGAAACGGAAGTATAGTAAAAACAGTTTACTATGCTTCAGTCATGAATGAACCAATTTGTACCAATCACTGACTCTGTCCATTCAGAAAAGGAAGGAGCCAGTAAATGACAAATTTACCAACCCGTTCCCATCTCTCCATCATGACACATCTTCTACAGCAGCTGACAGGAGAGAGGAGGGGGGAGACAGCAGCTCTGTGGGGGGGGGACCAGGGAAGCACACAGGGACCCTGGGAACAGCAAAAGACAACTTAACTGGATATAGGAAAACGGAGGAGATTGGGTCCTCTAAATGCCACCTCCGCCATCCCTCCTATTCAGGTGTACAAGGGAGGCACACGGGCCCCCTGGAGCATGGGGCCCGGTTGCAGTTGCATCCCCTGCAACCCCTATGGTTACGCCCCTGACGATGAATGAAAACTACAGCAGAGCATGGCACCCCTAAAACCTGTAAGATGTCACATACCTGGTCAATTCCCGGCTCTACGTGCTGCAGAAAGGGTTGAAGAACAACAGCAAAGTCCTTCTTCCAATCATATCTCCTTGACTTCTCTATCAGATCTTCCAACTTCTCCTGCAGAATGTAGACAAAATATCAGAAACTAGAGAGAATATGAATGTATTATTGTCTGTGTACAGCTCTGCAGAATATGTTGGAGCTATATGAATGTAAAATAATGCATGACTGTGGTGGGACATTAGAGTGTAAGCTCCTCTGGTACAGAGACTTATATGAATGGCTCAGTGATCTCTGTACAGCACTGCGGTATATGTCAAAGCTATATAAATGTAGAATAATAAGAAGAATTGTATGTGACTGTAGCAAGGATATTAGAGTGTAAGCTCTTCTGGTGCAGAGACTGATGTGACTGGCTCGGTGTTCTCTGTACAGCACTGTAGTATATGTCAGAGCTATATAAATGTATAATAATAAGAGTGTGTGAGGGAATGTTAGAGTGTAAGCTCCTCAGGCACAAAGACTAATGTGACTGGCTCAGAGTTGTCAATACAGCATAGCGGGATATGTCAGAGCTATAATGTGAAAACATAAAAACTGAAAAAAAAATTGGGGTCTCAGATTAAAAGGAGAAATGTAATTATTTTCAGAACCAGACAGTTCGGTCTCAATATATTTAGGCCCCTTTCACACTTTCGGATCAGTACAACTTTGGTCCAACTTTGTTGCAACTTTGACACAATGATAACATATTACAAAGTTGTACAGATATAGTACAGAAATCGCATCTATATTATTCAGGTGTGATTTGCATGAGACTTTGAGGGTTTAACATTGAAGTCTATGGACCTCAAGTTGCATCAATGTTGGGCCAAAGTAATGCAGGGACTACTTTGAAGTTGGCACGACTTCAAAGTCGTACAGATATGAACGGTACTCAATGGAAATAATGGGGAATGACTTGTCATGGGACTTTGCATTCCCAAATCGCAGGACAACTCGCACAAGTGTGAAAGGGGTCTAAAAAAGATCACAATGACAGATATTTATCTTGGTTTTCAGTACAGTTATCTTACAGTGTAAATACTGTATATATTGATACATGATTGGAGATTAGATGGAACAGAAAAAAAAGTGTGCTCATATCCAATGCATGTATGTGTATGTGTGATCACCTGACTATCACACCTACAGTATGTCACAAAAGTGAGTACACCCCTCACATTTTTGTAAATATTTTATTATATCTTTTCATGTGACAACACTGAAGAAATGACACTTTGCTACAATGTAAAGTAGTGAGTGTACAGCTTGTATAACAGTGTAAATTTGCTGTCCCCTCAAAATAACTCAACACACAACCATTAATGTCTAAACTGCTGGCAACAAAAGTGAGTACACCCCTAGGTGAAAATGTCCAAATTGGGCCCAATTAGCCATTTTCCCTCCCTGGGGTCATGTGACTCGTTAGTGTTACAAGGTGCCGGGTGTGAATGGGGAGAAGGTGTGTTAAATTTGGTGTTATCACTCTCACTCTCTCATACTGGTCACTGGAAGTTCAACATGGCACCTCATGGCAAAGAACTCTATGAGGATCTAAAAAAAAAGAATTGTTGCTCTACATAAAGATGGCCTAGGCTATAAGAAGATTGCCAAGACACTGAAACTGAGCTGCAGAATGGTAGCCAAGACCATGCAGCGGTTTAACAGGACAGTTTCTACTCAGAACAGGCCTTGCCATGGTCAACTAAAGAAGTTGAGTGCACGTGCTCAGCGTCATATCCAGAGATTGTCTTTGGGAAATAGACATATCAGTGTTGCCAGCATTGCTGCAGAGGTTGAAGGGGTGGGGGGTCAGCCTGTCAGTGCTCAGACCATACGCTGCACACTGCATCAAATTGGTCTGCATGGCTGTCATCCCAAAGGAAGCCTCTTCTAAAGATGATGCACAAGAAAGGCCGCAAACAGTTTGCTAAAGACAAGCAGAATAAAGAAGACTAAGGACATGGATTACTGGAACCATGTCCTGTGGTCTGATTAAAACCAAGATAAACTTATTTGGTTCAGATAGCGTCAAGCATGTGTGGCGGCAACCAGGTGAGGAGTACAAAGTCTTGCCTACAGTCAAGCGTGGTGGTGGGAGTGTCATGGTCTGGGGCTGCATGAGTGCTGCCGGCACAGGGGAGCTACAGTTCATTGAGGGAACCATGAATGCTAACATGTACTGTGACATACTGAAGCAGAGCATGATCCCCTCCCTTTGGAGACTGGGCCACAGGAAAGTATTCCAACATAATGACCCTAAACACACCTCCAAGACAACCACTGCCTTGCTAAAGAAGCTGAGGGTAAAGGTGATGGACTGGCCAAGCATGTTTCAAGACCTAAACCCTATTGAGGTCTCTAACATCCACAAGCTCCGAGATGTCGTCATGGAGGAGTGGAAGAGGACTCCAGTGGCAATCTCTGAAGCTCTGGTGAACTCCATGCCCAAGAGGGTTAAGGCAGTGCAGGAAAATAATGGTGGCCACACAAAATATTGACACTTTGGGCCCAATTTGGACATTTTCACGCAGGGGGTGTACTCACTTTTGTTGCCAGCGGTTTAGACATTAATGGCTGTGTGTTGAGTTAGTTTGAGGGGACAGCAAATTTATACTGTTATACAAGTTGTACACTCACTACTTTACATTGTAGCAAAGTGTCATTTCTTCAGTGTTGTCACATGAAAAGATATAATAAAATATTTTAAAAAATGTGAGGGGTGTACTCACTTTTGTGAGATACTGTATATGAGCTTGTTGGGCTTCCCATTCCAGAACGATGATCATTAATATGGAGTTGGCCTCCTTTGGGGCTTTAAACAACTCCCCTCTTTGGATTAAGATTTCCATAAGATTTTGGAGGATATTTGTGGAAATTTGTGCCCATTTGTGATGCTCAGGTATGACAACGAATGAGAAGACCTGGCTCACAAGTAGTGTTTCAATTCATCCCAAAGGTGTTCAGTAGGGTTGAAGTCAGGTTTCTGGTGTGAAGGACCTGAAGTGTCTGGCACAAACTGGTAAAACTACGTCTTTATGGAGCTGGTTCAATCTGGTCAAACCATGTCTCTATGGAGCTGGTCCAAACTGGTCAAACCATGTCTTTATGGAGCTGGTCCAAACTTGTCATACCATGTCTCTATGGAGCTGGTCCAAACTGGTTGAACCATGACTCTATGCAGCTGGTCCAAACTGGTTGAATCATGTCTTTATGGAGCTGGTCCGAATGGTCAAACCATATCTTTATGGAGCTGGTCTGAACTGGTCAAACCATGTCTTTATGGATCTGGTCCAAACTGGTCAAACCCTTTGCTTATGGAGCAGGTCCAAACGTGTCAAACAATTTCTTAATGGAGCTTGTCCAAACTGGTTGAACCATGTCTTTTGGAGCTGGTCCGAACTGGTCAAACCATGTCTTTATGTTGCTGGTCCAGACTGGTCAAACCATGTCTTTATGGAGCTGGTCCAGACTGGTTGAACCATGTCTTTATGGAGCTGGTCCAGACTGGTTGAACCATGTCTTTATGGAGCTGGTCCAAACTGGTCAAACCATATCTTTATGTTGCTGGTCCAGACTGGTCAAACCATGTCTTTATGTTGCTGGTCCAGACTGGTCAAACCATGTCTTTATGGAGCTGGTCCAGACTGGTTGAACCATGTCTTTATGGAGCTGGTCCAGACTGGCTGAACCATGTCTTTTGGAGCTGGTCCGAACTGGTCAAACCATGTCTTTATGTTGCTGGTCTAGACTGGACAAACCATGTCTTTATGGAGCTGGTCCAGACTGGTTGAACCATGTCTTTATGGAGCTGGTCCAGACTGGTTGAACCATGTCTTTATGGAGCTGGTCCAAACTGGTCAGGCCACATCTTTTTGGAGCTGGTCCAGACTGGTCAAACCATGTCTTTATGGAGCTGGCTCTGTACACAGGAACAGTCATGCTGGAACAGAAAAAGGTCTCCCCTACCTGTTATCACATGGTTGGAAGGCTACAATTTTCTAAAATGTTTTTGTATGATATAGTAGTAACAGGTTCCTTCACTGAAGAGAGAAAATATGAGGTAGCAGACATAGAAAGAATAGATGAGATGCTAGAGGACCACTTACAACGACAATGCTCAGTGAATCTTCTTCTATGTAGTGTTCAGAGGGTTCTTTGTTAATATTAGTGTGATCAGATAAAGGCACGGAAGATTTACCTGAAACTGGCGATTCTGTTCTATGACCTCCAACAACTCCGGGGAATTTTCTTTTGGTTTCACCACACAGGAACAGAAGGACCTGTGGTCAGGAACACAAGGGGAATGTGATGGATGGAACATCTGCCAGCTCTCTACTCACCACCGTATCTCTGCCTGGTCATACCATATCCCGCCATTGTCAACAGAAAGTAAAATCATAACATCATATTTCGAATATGTGCGAAAACATACACATATACAGTACGTTATACATATATATAATTGGTTATTTAAAGGGTATGTAGAGCCCAAACTTTTTCTTGTGGGTCAGGAAAAGTTAAAGGGGTTGTAAAAGCAGAAGGTTTTTTTATCTTAATGCATTCTATGCATTATGATAAGAAGCATTCTGTGTGTAGCAGCCTCCCCAGCACCCCCTAATACATACCTGAGCCCCATCTCTCTGCAGCGATGTCCACGAGTGTCTTAGCCATCCAGGACTCTCCTACTGAGACACAGCAGTGGTGCCTTTGGCTCCTGCGGCTGTCGATCAAAGTCAGTTAGCCAAACTGGGGAGAGAGGGGGCGGGGCAGAGCCAGGTCTGGGCTCCATGTCTGAATGGACACACAGAACTGTGACTCAGCTCGGGGGCAACCATAGAAAGCTACTGGCTGTGGGGGCACTCAATAGGAGGGAGGGGCCAGGAGAGCAAAAAAGGGACCCGAGAAAGGGAGGATCCAGGCTGTTCTGTGCAAAACCAACTGTACAGAGGAGGTAAGTATAACATGTTTGCTATTAGAAAAAAAAACAAAAAAAAAATGGGACTTTACAATCACTTTAAAGTCTCCATCAGGGTATTTTTCCTATCTTAGCTGTCATCGGTGATGATGAGCTTGGGCTCGGCCCAAACCCAGAAGTAAGCTGTCATTTCCAAGCCAATCAGCTGTGGCCCAGACTTTCCCAGCTGCACATAAACAAGGGGGGCAGCTTGTGACATCATTGACCTAATATGGTCTCATGGTCATATTAGGTTAATGACATTGACTTAATATGGCCATATTAGGCCAATGTCATTGACCTATTATAGCCACATGACCATGTTGGCTCAATTACTTTGACCTAATACGGCTATATTAGGTCAATGTAATTGATCTAATATGGCCATATGGCCAATGTCATTGACCAAATATGGTGACATGGCCAATGTCATTGACCTAATATGGTGGCATCAATGATGTCACAAGCATAGCCAGAATGTTGTGTGCATGCAACTTATGAAGCAGGGAACATGCCAGTTAGAGCTAATTGGCTCGGCAATAATAACTTACTTCTGCCTTGCAGACCAAAACCAAGCTCATTACTAGTCACCAGAACATGTGTCCCCATTGGAGGATTTTCCTCCCCTCTTGCTCTCATGATAAATCTAAAATTGTCCCATTTCCCACCAGTAATGATGATAATAGTCGCTAAAAGTCCAAAATAAGTCCAAAACAAAACTTGGCAGAGGGTCTAACCCCCACATCACTCTATCTACACTTAAATAACAGTAAGTTTGTCCTTACATACACTTTATTGGTCAGGACAGACAGCGACCCTAAACAGATGGCCATGACCTGTAGAGGAATATTTGATGACTAACAATGGCGGCATCTCACCTCTGCAGGATACATCCCAGACTGTTATCATTGACCTGACGGAGTTTGTTGATTTGGAGCAGTTGGACCACATTGATGATGGATCTCGGCAGCTGAAGAGAGAAGAATATTATGATGTAGAACAGACCCCATCCTCTGGAGCACTGGGGGTGGGAAAGACTGAATATTATGGACAAGGAAAGGCAAATCTATAATCATAGCACACCATGCAACTGCTGTGGGGCCCGGAGCTGGATGGTCACCCAAGTAACTTATGACTGATCAATAGCACTCAGATAACTTTGGATAAAATTAAAATATAGAGATTGGGGACCTGTATATGACTGCTGTGAAAGCAATTACTAATTTGTATCACTTGAAAATTTGAGACAGGGAGAGGACCCACTTAAAGCTGAAATTTAATCTGCTTTAATTTTGACTTTCCTGGTTCCTCCCTCTCCCCCTCATCAACATGCCAATGACATTTTTAAATAAACCCTTCCTGTCTTCATCATATATCCTCTTTTATTCTCCCTAAGGTCACTATTGAGGTCTCCCTGCCCCAGTACTGCTTTTAAAGCGGAACTTCGCCCAAAAGGGGAAGCTCCTCTTTTTTGCATCATCTCCCCTCCACTACCACACTGGGCACATTTAGGGGGGGAGCGAGTATCTGATTTTGACAGGTACCCCCTCCCACTTCCGGTCAGACTGCCGTGGCAAAGTTCATCCCCCCTCCTCCTTCCTCCCCCGCAGCCTTCTGGGACACATTACAAGTCCCAGAAGACTGCGAGACCATTCACAAGGTACAGCTCGGCTTGCACATGCGCAGTAGGAAACTATCTGTGAAGCCGAAAGGCTTCATTGCCAGTTTCTGTTACCTAAGATGCCAGCGCCTGCACCCGAAGCCACTGAAGAATCAGCTTGGGTGAGGACAGCGCTGGATCCCTGGACAGGTAAGTGTCCTTATATTGAGGCTGGGTTCACATCTCCGTGCAGAGCGGATCCCAGCAGGGGTCCGGTGCGTCCATGTTCTCCGTTTCAGGTTCGATTTCGGTCTGAATTTTTGGCTGAATTCAGACCTGAAACGGACCAGAAGACGCATAGGACCTTTGTGCAATTCCCTCCGCAGCCGTCCCGGAGATGTGTGAACTGACTCCATAGAGAGCCGGTCACGGGCTGCCGACATGCGAATTGGATGTGGAGAAATCCGCATCCAATTTGCAATAGTGCGAACCCAGCCTAAAGGTCAGCAGTTACAGGATTTGTAGCTGCTGATTTTACATTTTTTGTGGGGGAGCCTGGAGCAACTCTTTAGGGTGCCCTCAGCCCTGATGCAAGCAGTGGGCTGGGAGCAGTTATGTAAATGTCTTGGCCCTAGTCAGTCCCATGGTGTGGGTGTTCCTAAGCAGACTGCATTTGCATGCAGACCTATCTAGGTAACGTCCACATGTGGTGCTGAGCCTCCATGACTGAAAGAAATGAAATCCAATGAATGAAAGGGGCGGGCCAGGGACAGTAAGAATGGGGGGAAAGATGTAGATGATGCTCGAGGTCATCCAGCCAGGAAATGGGATGGAAGGGCTCTCTTTGACTTGCTGCAGTTTCTAATGCACACTATGAGAAGCTCACAGTGTGCACTGAAATCAGAGTAAGCCATTTCAGTCCAACAGAGGAGTTTGTACAACTGTGTAAGACTGAAGGGAAGGCTGTAGGTCAGATCTAATGGTTTTGCTATGGGGTCCTATCACATGCAAGGACCCTCTTCTGGATGAGTGTCTTCATCCGCCCTGGATAACATAAGGGAATACAGGGAATGTACACATAGGAATACTACAACAAGGGATCATTATGACACAGGGGCGTAACCATAGGGGTCACAGGAATCGCAAATGCGACCTCGCCTCATGCTATAAGGGGGGCCCTGCGGCTCCCCTGTCAGATTTGTCTGCTCTTGCATAGGAGGAATGGCGTGGCGGAGCGATTTATAGAAGAACCAAACCCATCCATTATATTTCTGGCTCCTGCAGCCGCTGAATGCCTGCGGGAGGGAGAGAAGGAGAAGTGGGCTTTCAGCTGTTGCAGGAGCCAGGAGGATAATGGGGGGAGGGTTGGTTCTTCTATAAGCCCCGCCGCTTCTCCTATCCAGCCTGGTGCCCGGGTCATCGGTCTGCCTCTCAGCTCCGCCCCCTCAACGCCGGCTCCCACAACTTCAGGCTGCTGTTGCCAGGTAAGTCTTGCTTCCTGGCCAAATGTACAAATGCATTCTCTGCCCCCTCCCGTACCAGTGCCCCCCTCCTGTCATACTGCCCCCCTGCTGTCATACAGCCCCTTCCGCTGTCACACTGCCCCACTGCTGTCACACTGCCCCCTGCTGCCACACTGCC
>BLSH010360049.1:330681-349761 GCA_018402905.1 Glandirana rugosa | reverse complement strand
CTCTCCAGATATAAGTTGTAGGACTGACATCACCACTCTCTAAATATCGGTTATATTATACAGGAGTGACATCACCACTCTCCAATTATAAGTCCTATTATACAGGAGTGACATCACCGCTCTCCAATTATAAGTCATATTATACAGGAGTGACATCACCACTCTCCAATTATAAGTCATATTATACAGGAGTGACATCACCGCTCTCCAATTATAAGTCATATTATACAGGAGTGACATCACCGCTCTCCAGATATAATATATATTTTATGGGAGTGACATCACCGTTCTCCAGGTATACAGTGTCTGATAAAAAATGAGTACACCCCTCACATTTTTGTAAATATTTTATGACACTTTGCTACAATGTAAAGTAGTGAGTGTACAGCTTGTATAACAGGGTAAATTTGCTGTCCCCTCAAAATTACTCAACACACAGCCATTAATGTCTAAACCGTTGGCAACAAAAGTGAGTACACCCCTAAGTGAAAATGTCCAAATTGGGTCCAAAATGTCAATATTTTGTGTGGCCACCATTATTTTCCAGCACTGCCTTAACCCTCTTGGGCATGGAGTTCACCAGAGCTTCTTTAGCAAGGCAGTGGTCGTCTTGGAGGTGTGTTTGGGGTCGTTATCATGTTGGAATACTGCCCTGTGGCCCAGTCTTCGAAGGGAGGGAATCATGAAGGGAAGGGGGGGGATCATGCTTTGCTTCAGTATGTCACAGTACACGTTGGCATTCATGGTTCCCTCAATGAACTGTAGCTCCCCAGTGCCAGCAGCACTCATGCAGTCCCAGACCATGACAATTCCACCACCACACTGTAGGCAAGACACACTTGTCTTTGCACTCCTCACCTGGTTGCCGCCACACACGCTTGACACCATCTGAACCAAATAAGTTTATCTTGGTCTCATCAGACCACAGGACATGGTTCCAGTAATCCATGTCATTAGTCTGCTTGTCAGCAAACTGTTTGTGGGCTTTCTTGTGCATCATCTTTAGAAGAGGCTTCCTTCTGGGACAACAGCCATGCAGACCAATTTGATGCAGTGTGCGGCGTATGGTCTGAGCACTGACAGGCTGACCCCCCACCCCTTCAACCTCTGCAGCAATGCTGGCAGCACTCATACGTCTATTTCCCAAAGACAACCTCGGGATATGACGCTGAGCACGTGCAGTCAACTTTTTTGGTTGACCATGATCGTCTCGTGGCTTGGGGACGATTGGGAAACACGTTTATGCCTGTAATCCCTAGTGTCGTGTCGGACACTATGTAAATGGGAGTGCATCTATTGTTTTAATACATGAAATACATTTTTTAAACAGTATTTCACTATTTGGGGCCTCCTTCCTTTTCATATGCACTGATAGGTCGTATCGTACACTCTGGAGAGGACACTGTGAAGCTGAGACCATTGTTTTAATTACGACAAAGGCGCTTGTCCTGGTTTATAACCTTACCAGCCACTTTATTTGGTGAGTCATTTTAGGACTGCTGGTGGAGGAGTACAGGTGGTGTTTTTTCACAATGAATTACAACTCCACATTGGATGTCACTGCATGAACAGATATTTTTTAATTTAAGATTTCATCATTTGGATGAAATGTTGGATTTGTACATTTTTTTAAGCATTTAATAATGGACTACTTTGCACATTTAAATCAACTTATGTTGGCTTAAATTTTTGCACTATGCACTTTATGTTTTGGATATATTTTATGCATTAATGCACTTTGTCATTGGTAAAATTGCACTGCTTGTCTTCAGCAAACTGTTTGCAGGCTTTCTTGTGCATCATCTTTAGAAGAGGCTTCCTTCTGGGATGACAGCCATGCAGACCAATTTGATGCAGCGTACGGCGTATGGTCTGAGCACTGACAGGCTGACCCCCCACCCCTTCTACCTCTGCAGCAATGCTGGCAGCACTCTTACGTCTATTTCCCAAAGACAACCTCTGTATATGACGCTGAGCATGTGCACTCAACTTCTTTGGTCGACCATGGCAAGGCCTGTTCTGAGTGGAACCTGTCCTGTTAAACCGCTTTATGGTCTTGGCCACCGTGCTGCAGCTCAGTTTCAGGGTCTTGGCAATCTTCTTATAGCCTAGGCCATCTTTATGTAGAGCAACAATTCATTTTTTCAGATCCTCAGAGAGTTCTTTGCCATGAGGTGCCATGTTGAACTTCCAGTGACCAGTATGAGAGAGTGAGAGCGATAACACCAAATTGAACACACCTGCTCCCAATTCACACCTGAGACCTTGTAACACTAATGAGTCACATGACACCGGGGAGGGAAAATGGCTAATTGGGCCCAATTTGGACATTTTCACCTAGGGGTGTACTCACTTTTGTTGCCAGCAGTTTACATTAACGGCTGTTTGTTGAGTTATTTTGAGGGGACAGCAAATTTACACTGTTATACAAGCTGTACACTCACTACTTTACATTGTAGCAAAGTGTAATTTATTCAGTGTTGTCACATGAAAAGATAGAATAAAATATTTACAAAAATGTGAGGGGTGTACTCACTTTTGTGAGATACTGTAAGTTATATTATACAGGAGTGACATCACCGCTCTCCAGATATAAGATATATACACCGTCAAACATGCTGAAATACATAATATACTAGATGTATAATCCTTACTAAGAATTGGCTCCAGTTACTGCAAGGTTGAGTCCAGTAGCCTCCAGCTCAGCCGGTCGGTAGCTCAAGGTGCTTCTCTTTGCAAAGCCAACAACATCTGGATTAAAAATCTTCAAAATATCTACAAGTAACAAACATCGCATAACTAAAGACAAAATGATTAAAGTGCAACTGCGTTGGTCTCTCATACAAGGGTCAAATCTCTCTGCGGTAGTTTGTGTCTCTGCCCCTCCCACAATGACGTCATTTCCTTTCAATAGTCTGTGTCTCCACCCCTCTGTAAGCATTGTAAATTTTAGGAATAAAGCCCTTAGTACTGTTCTGTAGGGGATAGTAGGTAGCTGATATAATGATAGATTTCTCTACTAGTCTTTATAAATATATACACTATATTGTCAAAAGTATTGGGACGCCTGCCTTTACACGCACATGAACTTTAATGGCATCCCAGTCTTAGTCCATAGGGTTCAATATTGAGTTGGCCCACCCTTTGCAGCTATAACAGCTTCAACTCTTCTGGGAAGGCTGTCCACGAGGTTTAGGAGTGTCTATGGGAATGTTTGACCATTCTTCTAGAAGCACATTTGTGAGGTCAGGCACTGATGTTGGATGAGAAGGTCTGGCTCATAGTCTCCGCTCGAATTCATCCCAAAGAGTTCTATCGGGTTGACGTCAGGACTCTGTGCAGGCCAGTCAAGTTCCTCCACCCCAACCTCGCTTTATGATCCTTGCTTTGTGCAGTGGTGCGCAGTCATGTTGGAACAGGAAGGGGCCATCCCCAAACTCTTCCCACAAAGTTGGGAGCATGAAATTGTCCAAAATGTCTTGGTATGCTGGTGAGATCCCTTCCCTACAAGGGGCCAAATCCAACCGCTGAAAAACAACCCCACACCATAATGCCCCCTTATCAAATGATTTGGATCAGTGCACAAAGCAAAATCACTAGTTTGGGGTGGAGGACTTGACTGGCCTGCACAGAGTCCTGACCTCAACCCGATAGAACACCTTTGGGATGAATTAGAGCGGAGACTGTGAGCCAGGCCTTCACGCCCAACATCAGTGCCTGACCTCAGAAATGCACTTCTGGAAGAACGGTCAAACATTCCCATAGACACTCCTAAACCTTGTGGACAGCCTTCCCAGAAGAGTTGAAGCTGCTATAGCTGCAAAGGGTGGGCCAACTCAATATTGAACCCTACAGACTAAGACTGGGATGCCATTAAGGTTCATGTGCGTGTGAAGACAGGTGTCCCAATACTTTTGACAATATAGTGTATTTCATGGTTTATCGAAAATAAAATAAAATCTCAAATGATAGAAATCATCACAAAACTCTTACTGGGCAGGGTGATGACGTCAGATATATTTCCATAACCTCCGATACTGAAAAGATAAAAAAAATGTCATTATATTAATGTGTAACATTGTAACAGGTGTAAGTTCTGTCTATATCAGGGGTCCCCAACCCCCGGGCTGTGGACCAGTGCCATGCTGTGCATGTGCTGATTTCCCTGCTCCTGTGTTTAAATGTTGGATTCCTAGGGAGGCTGCAACACTGGGAGGCTGAAAGAGGCTTTAATAAGTTCTTTCCCTGCACAAAGCCCTCACAAAGTGAGAAGCTGCATCTGGTGACCGACTCCAGTGACAGCAGGGGCGTAACGATAGGGGTTGCAGGGGTTGCAATTGCAACCAGGCCCGTGTGCCTCCCTTGTACACCTGAATAGGAGGGATGGCGGGGGTGGCATTTAGAGGACACAGTCTCCTCCATTTTCCTCTATCCAGTTTACTTGTCTTCTGCTGTTCCCAGGGTCCCTGTGTGCTTCTCTGGTCCCCCCACAGAGCTGCTGTCTTCCCCCCTCCACTCTCCTGCCAGCAGCTGTAGAAGATGTCATGATGGAGAGATGGGAACGGGATGGTAAATTTGTCATTTACCGGCTCCTCCCTTTTCTGAATGGACAGAGTCAGTGATTGGTACCAATTGGTTCATTCATAACTGAAGCATAATAAACTGTTTTTACTATACTTCCATTTCTGAAGGAATGGGAGGCTCGGTGCACAGCTATTCCTGTCCATTCATTCTGTGCAGCTGAGGCTACACAGATGGAGATCGAGGGCTGAGGTTTGTTTAGACCCCCTGATATCTCATCAAAGCCCCCCAACAGAGCTCCTAAAAAAATTGTAAAAAATTATATAAATAAAATTGTAAGAGAAATAAAATTAAATGGTAAAAAAAAATACATTAAACTAAAATAGAAATTAAAAACTACTGACACCAGTGAGGGAACTATCAGGAGTGCAAAGGTTGCAATTGTGACCGGGCCCTGGCATTTCACCACCATGGGGAGGCCCAAAGATGGCAGAAAGGGGGCCCGCTGCAGAACTTGTGAAAGGCCCCCGCTGAGGTACCGTAATAAAGGGACCCGCGATAGGAGCAAAGGGCCTCAGGATCAGTGGGAAGAGGGAAGGGCCCTGGCCAGGGGTCAGGGGGCCCTTCATAATTTCTTGCACCTGAAGGTTTTAGTTACGCCTCTGAGTGACAGGCTGCATCTGGTGGCAGGCTACAGTGACACCCTGCATCTGGTGGCAGGCTACAGTGACAAGCTGCATCTGGTGGCAGGCTACAGTGACAAGCTGCATCTGGTGGCAGGCTACAGTGACACGCTGCATCTGGTGGCAGGCTACAGTGACACCCTGCATCTGGTGGCAGGCTACAGTGACACGCTGCATCTGGTGGCAGGCTACAGTGACACGCTGCATCTGGTGACCGACTACAGTGACACCCTGCATCTGCTGGCAGGCTACAGTGACCACCTGCATCTGGTGGCAGGCTACAGTGACCAGCTGCATCTGGTGGCAGACTACAGTGACCAGCTGCATCTGGTGGCAGGCTACAGTGACACCCTGCATCTGGTGGCAGGCTACAGTGACACCCTGCATCTGTTGGCTGGCTACAGTGACACCCTGCATCTGGTGGCAGGCTACAGTGACAAGCTGCATCTGGTGGCAGGCTACAGTGACACCCTGCATCTGACGGCAAGCTACAGTGACACCCTGCATCTGGTGGCAGGCTACAGTGACACCTTGCATCTGGTGGTAGGCTACAGTGACACCCTGCAACTGACGGCAAGCTACAGTGACACCCTGTATCTGGTGGCAGGCTACAGTGACACCCTGCATCTGGTGGCAGGCTACAGTGACACCCTGCATCTGACGGCAAGCTACAGTGACACTCTGCATCTGACGGCAGTCTACAGTGACACCCTGCATCCGGCGGCAGGCTACAGTGACACCCTGCATCTGGCGGCAGGCTACAGTGACACCCTGCATCCGGCGGCAGGCTACAGTGACACCCTGCATCTGGCGGCAGGCTACAGTGACACCCTGCATCTGGCGGCAGGCTACAGTGACACCCTGCATCTGGCGGCAGGCTACAGTGACACGCTGCTTCTGGCGGCAGTCTACAGTGACACCCTGCATCTGGTGGCAGGCTACAGTGACACCCTGCATCTGGTGGCAGTCCTGCTGCTCTCTATCTCTCCCGTCTGTCCATGTCCCCAACTCAGCTAGGGATTTTGCAGCTGTGGTAGCAGCTCTGCACATGCCCAGTTTTCATTGAGGTTCTATGTTGAGCATTTCCTCCCTATTACATCTGAGCAGCCCATGTGACTATAGAGCCACACATGTGGGCGTATACACAGGGGTAAATGACAGCCCACTCCCTCCCTCCTCCTCCATGCCCACTAACTAGCTAAACACAATGGGTGATGGGATATTACATGTAGATTAATGGAGGCTTCACCTTCCTATTATTCTAAGGCACAGGCTGGAGGGGTGTGACACAGCCTGTGACTGGCCGAAATCCGCCCACACCATGTTATTTACACGAAGATCAATAAAGATTTGATTTCAAATATATATTTGTGTGACATCTTAAAACAATTTATTGATATTATTTTATTCAGCCCATCACAGGGCTCCCTTTCTTGTTTGGTTTTGTAGAAGTTGTTTTTGAAGAGTACAAAACATAGACTTCATTCACAGCAATGTTGGGCAGCTTGGTGGGCTGCACTACCCGACATTGCAGTGTGGTTCGGACCACATAAAATGCAGCATGTCTACATTTTACCAGCAGCATGATGCAGGGCAGCGGTAGGCAGTGTGAATGGGAGATATAGGAAACAATTGTCCCTGCGGTAAAACGCCTGGCACCGCACATAGTGTGAATTGGCCCTATCTGTGTACTTCGCCTACCTCCAGGAGAATTGTCGGTATTCGGTTGGGAGCTGCAGGACGTTGGTAGCGTTGGCCCCAATGGCTGTCTGTAATAATAAACACAATAATCAGACGGCTCAGAAACGCAACTGGAGTCCCCAAACACCCAAAGATCACCCGGCATCTCCTACCGTTAATGAGTCTCCCAAGGCGGCTACGATTTTAACATCGGCGGGCTTGACGCGGTCGGCTGTCAGGAAGGAGATGATCTGTCAGTAACTGAATGAGCTTTACATGTGCTAGAAAAAGACAACACTGCCAGGAATGCTTAAAACATTCGGCTTTTATTAATGCGGTTCAAACCTTTTTTCCAAAAAAAATAAATAAAAGAAAAATGTTGTTGTAACTCTTTAAAAAGTGTTAGCTGGAGTTAGACTTTAGTTTGTCTTTTACATATAGTTTGTATTTTACCTGCCTGGCCTCCGGATGGTTTCAGCACTGCGCTACTTTAACTGGCAACTGCGCGGTCATGCAGCACTGTGCCCAAATTCAATTTATATATTTTTTTTCACACAAATAAAGCTTTCTTTTGGTGGTATTTGATTACCACTGTTTTTTTAATCTTTTCTTAAATAAACAAAATAAAAATATTGAAAAAAAAAAACAACTTATATTTTCTACTTTATGTTATAATATATGTCCAATAATAATAATAAAAAAAATATATATATATATATATTTTTTTTTTCACAAATTAAAGCCAAAATGTATTCTATTTCACTTCTTTGTTTAACCACTTGCCAACCGCCCGCCGCATCATGACGGCGGCAACATGGTTTGCTATCACAAACCGCCGTCACCCGACGGTGGCCGTGATAACTAGTATTGTGAGCGGGCTCACTGTGTTCCGGGGGGGGGCCAGGGAGCGGGTAGGGTGGGCTCGATCTCCGCCGGCTACCCACAATGGCCCCCCACAGTGAAAGAATGGAGGTCCGTGTATGTAAACACGGATCTCTGTTCTGACAGAGGGGGAAGGGCAGTGATCACAGGCTTCCTGTATATGGGAGCCGCGATCACTTCCCCCCCCGCCCCGCCAGCCCAGCCCCCATACAGTTATAACACGTCTAGGGAACACAGGTAACCCTTAGAACGCCCCCTCCAGGTTAACCCCTTCACTGCCAATGGTATTTACACAGTAATCCATGCATTTCCATAGCACTGATTGCTGTATAAATGCCAGTGGTCCCAAAAAAGTGTCGAAATGATGCAACATGTCCGCCGCAATATCGCAGTACCGCTAAAAATTGCAGATCGCCGCCATTACTAGTAAAAAAAAAACCAAAAAAAACAAAACACAGAAATGAATTCTCATCATTCGTAAACGCAGCAACGTTTACGCAAACCAATCAATAAACGCTGATCGCGATTTTTTTTTACCAAAAATATGAGGAAGAATAGAAATCAGCCAAAACCGATGAAAAAAATGTTTTTTTTATATTTTTTTTTTTTTGGGATTTATGTTTTAGCAAAAAGTAAGAAATATTGTTTTTTTTGCAAAATTGTCGCTCTTTCTTTGTTTATAGCGGTGATCAGAAATGACGCAGCGGTGATCGAATACCAAAAGAAAGCTCTATTTGTGGGAAAAAAGGACGCAAATTTCGTTTGGGTACAACGTCGCATGACCGCGCAATTGTCAGTTATAGCGACGCAGTGCCAAATCGCAAAAAGTGCTCTGGTCCTAACCTGGGAAATCCTTCCGGGGCTGAAGTGGTTAAAGAATTATACAAAAAAAAAAGACATGCAGTGCATTAAAAGCTTTTTTTTACCACTTCCATTCCTTTATAGTGGCTTATGAAATTTACAAATGCAGTCATTTAGAAATTGGATGAAAGGTTTAGCACCAGGAAACACTTTTTGAAAGATAAAAAGTGCATTTTATATACAACCAGGGTTTTTTTTCAGCGTGAACGTGGGGGAACGCAGTTCCAGCACCTCCAGAACTGAATGTATGTAATGGCAAGGGGTGCTGGGGTGTGCTGGAGGGTCTACTGATGATGGCTGCTGGGGGATCTATTGTTACTGGTGGGGATCTATTTTTTGCATGGGATCTATTGTTTCTAGGGGGTCTTATGTTGCTGGGGGATCAGTTGTTGGTGTGAGGGATCTACAGTTGAGGGAGGGGGTCTATTGTTGCTGGCTGCTGGAGGGTCTATTGATGCTGGCTGCTGGGAGATCTGTTGCTGCTGGGCATCTATGGTTGTTAGGGTGCATCCATGGTTGCTGGGGGGGGGGGTCTATTGTTGCTGGGGGAATCTACTGTTGCTGGCTGCAGTGGATCTATTTTACTGCTTTTCTTGTTATCATTAGCACATTCCATACAAATGACTTATCACCACAAAATTATACTTGGTGACTTGGGTCTGTGATCTCTAAAAGGGGTGGTACTGGTAGGTGGGTAGGGATTGGAAACAAGGGATGGTGCTCGGAGGTGGGAAGGGGGTGGAACCGAGGAACAGTGCTTGGAGGTGGGTAGGGGGCGGAGACAAGAGGTGACTCAAAAGGTGGGGCGTTCCTGCACCTATTCTCTGAGAAAAAAATCTGTATACAACTCTATAGATCAGACCAAAATAAGCTACAAATGAGGAGGAAACAGAGGGACTTTGTTCCAAATCAGTTGGAAGCTATGCAATCTGGTGCTAGCTGACACTGGCTGGGAGGTACACTAGCCGACTGACACTGACATCACTAGTGACACTAATACAGTGATCAGTGATAATACTGTACACTGTCACTGCACTATTGACACTGGCTGAGAAGGGGTTAACATCTAGGGGCAATTGTGGGGTTAATTGTGTGCCCCACAATATGTAATATTTGTAATGTGTGCTGCTTTTAATTGCAATCTTGCCATTTTTTCTCTCTGCTTTTCAGGGAGAAGAAACAGCAAGATCGCTCTTCTGTTTACACAGAATGCTGTGTGTTTGTCAACACTGGACTTCTGGCTGTGATTGGACACAGCTGATCAGAAGGTTTTAGCCAAAATCATTGGCTGATACCTGTCTCCAAAATTGCTCTGTGTCCAATCACAGTGTGGGTCTGCAGGGGACGTGCATGCACGCGTCCACAGACCCGAAAGAGGTAGTCACATATACATTCAGGTCCATAAATATTGGGCCATCGACACAATTCTAATCTTTATGGCTCTATACACCACCACAATGGATTTGAAATTAAACAAACAAGATGTGCTTTAACTGCAGACTTTCAGCTTTAATTTGAGGGTATTTACATCCAAACAAGGTGAACGGTGTAGGAATTACAACAGTTTGTATATGTGCCTCCCACTTTTTAAGGGACCAAAAGTAATGGGACAATTGGCTGCTCAGCTGTTCCATGGCCAGGTGTGTGTTATTCCCTCATTATCCCATTTACAAGGAGCAGATAAAAGGTCCAGAGTTAATTTCAAGTGTGCTATTTGCATTTGGAATCTGTTGCTGTCAACTCTCAATATGAGATCCAAAGAGCTGTCACTATCAGTGAAGCAAGCCATCATTAGGCTGAAAAAACTAAACTAACCCATCAGAGAGATAGCAAAAACATTAGGTGTGGCCAACCTAGGTGTTTGGAACATCCTTAAAAAGAAAGAATGCACCGGTGAGCTCGGCAACACCAAAAGACCTGGAAGACCACGGAAAACAACTGTGGTGGATGACCGAAGAATTCTTTCCCTGGTAAAGAAAACACCCTTCACAACAGTTGGTCAGATCAAGAACACTCTCCAGGAGGTAGGTGTATGTGTGTCAAAGTCAACAATCAAGAGAAGACTTCACCAGAGTGAATACAGAGGGTTCACCACAAGATGTAAACCATTGGTGAGCCTCAAAAACAGGAAGGTCAGATTAGAGTTTGCCAAACAACATCTAAAAAAGCCTTCACAATTCTGGAACAACATCCTATGGACAGATGAGACCAAGATCAACTTGTACCAGATTGATGGGAAGAGAAGAGTATGGAGAAGGAAAGGAACTGTTCATGATCCAAAGCATATCACCTCATCAGTGAAGCATGGTGGTGGTAGTGTCATGGCGTGGGCGTGTATGGCTGCCAATGGAACTGGTTCTCTTGTATTTATTGATGATGTGACTGCTGACAAAAGCAGCAGGATGAATTCTGAAGTGTTTCGGGAAATATTATCTGCTCATATTCAGCCAAATGCTTCAGAACTCATTGGACGGCGCTTCACAGTGCAGATGGACAATGACCCGAAGCATACTGTGAAAGCAACCAAAGAGTTTTTTAAGGGAAAGAAGTGGAATGTTATGCAATGGCCAAGTCAATCACCTGACCTGAACTGAAGGGAAAATGCCCCAAGAACAAGCAGGAACTGAAGACAATTGCAGAAGAGGCCTGGCAGAGCATCACCAGGGATGAAACCCAGCGTCTGGTGATGTCTATGCATTCCAGACTTCAGGCTGTAATTGACTGCAAAGGATTTGCAACCAAGTATTAAAAAGTGAAATTTTGATTTATGATTGTTAATCTGTCCGATTACTTTTGGTCCCTTAAAAAGTGGGAGGCACATATACAAACTGTTGTAATTCCTACACCGTTCACCTGATTTGGACGTAAATACCCTCAAATTAAAGCTGAAAGTCTGCAGTTAAAGCACATCTTGTTCATTTCATTTCAAATCCATTGTGGTGGTGAATAGAGCCAAAAAGATTAGAATTGTGTCAATGTCCCAATATTTATGGACCTGGCTGTATATTCATGACTGAGCCTGGCTGTGCCACCCCGCCGCAGTAAATCTACAGCGGCAGCAAGTGGTTAAGTAAAGTCCATTAAAAATAATATGTCCACAAGGTGGCAATGCTGCAAATTTGTACAGCAGAGTTGTGAATAAGGGAGTCTAGGGAGACGGCGGCTGGGAGATCCTGCACTGTGGGCGCGCTCGCGCGCTCACTGTGTTCCGGGGGGGGGCCAGGAGTGGGTAAGGCGGACTCAATCGCCGCTGGCTACCCGCGATGGTCCCCCCACAGTGAGAGAACGGAAGTCTGTGTTAGTAAACACGGATCTCCATTCTGACAGAGGGGGAAGGGCGGTGATCACAGGCTTCCTGTATATGGAAGCCATGATCACTCCCCTCCCCCTGCCAGCCCAGCCCCCATACAGTTAGAACATGCCTAGGGAACACAGTTAACCCTTAGAGCACCCCCTCCAAGTTAACCCCCTCACTGCCAATGGCATTTACACAGTAATCAGTGCATTTTTATAGCACTGATCGCTGTATAAATTCCACTGGTCCCGAAAAAGTGTCAAAATGGTCCGACATGTCTGCCCCAATATCGCAGTACCGCTAAAAATTGCAGATTGCTGCCATTACTAGTAAAATAAAAAATAAAAACCCCAGAAATGAATTCTCATCATCCGTAAACGCGGCAACTTTTGCGCAAACCAATCAATCAACGCCGATTGCAATTTTTTTTACCAAAAATATGAGAAAGAATATAAATCGGCCAAAACTGATGAAAAAAAATGTTTTTTTATATATTATTGTTGGATTTGTATTTTAGCAAAAAGTAAGAAATTAGTTTTTTTTGCAAAATGGTCGCTCTTCTTTTGTTTATAGTGGCGATCAGAAATGACGCAGAGGTGATCAAATACCACCAAAAGAAAGCTCTATTTGTGGGGGAAAATGACGCAAATTTTGTTTGGGTACAACGTCGCACGACCGTGCAATTGTCAGTTAAAGCGACGCAGCGCCGAATCGCAAAAAGTGCTCTGGTCCTAAACTGGGAAATCCTTCCAGGGCTGAAGTGGTTAAATATCTGAGTTCTGGAGGATGAGAAAAATAATTCTGGGAATGTCAGGTAATTCTTTGTTAGAAAAACTGGCGGGGGATCAAAATGTGGCAGTAACATTGTAGGGTGGGAACGTTACCATGAAGTGGGTGGTTTTGAACGCTTATATCTTATATTGTAAGATATTATATATAATATTATATCATATTATATTTTATTATATTATATTTCAGGTTAGCAGACAAAAAACTATTATTTACTGTAACATTATCCAGCTAAAAAAAGACAAAATCCAACAAGTTTAACCCATTCCTCATCAGGTTTTAACCATTCGTTACTTCAACCAAAAGCAAAAACGTGTTTGTTTTTAGATAAACTATAAAGAAAGAGATTAGGAAAATGCGTCACTTACCTGTAGTGGGTGTCAGAGGAGAGGGGGAGGTGTCAGGACAGGTAAGTTGTCGGTGGTAGCTCACTCGACCTGTAGCCTTCTCTGGAAATTCCTGAAGATGATCGAACAATATTGTTTATCCAATAATACAAGGTTTTGAAGGGTCTATGACACTTAAGGGTGTTTTTAGAAAAAAACTTGCAGTTCTATTGCGTGTACTGCACATTTATTCTGTGCAAAGAAAATATTATTAACCTATTTTCTCTTCAGGTCGAAAGTCATTCATACAGGTAAGAGTGAATCAAGAAAATACCACATTAAGGCCACTAGATGGAGCTGATGATCACCCCTGACTTTTTATTACCTGTGGCTGTGGGGCGGGGAATTACATCTGATTGAGATAGTTTTAGTCTTTAGGGCTCAATATTGAGTTGGCCCACCCTTTGCAGCTATAACAGCTTCAACTCTTCTGGGAAGGCTGTCCACAAGGTTTAGGAGTGTCTATGGGAATGTTTGACTATTCTTCCAGAAGCGCATTTGTGAGGTCAGGCACTGATGTTGGATGAGAAGGCCTGGCTCACAGTCTCTGCTCTAATTCATCCCAAAGGTGTTCTATTGGGTTGAGGTCAGGACTCTGTGCAGGCCAGTCAAGTTCCTCCACCCCAAACTTACTCACCCATGTCTTTATGGACCTTGCTTTGTGCACTGGTCCAACTCTTAACTCTTAAGACATCAGCATACCAAGATATTTCAGACAATTTCATGCTCTCAACTTTGTGGGAAGAGTTTGGGGATGGCCCCTTCCTGTTCCAACATGACTGCACACCAGTGCACAAAGCAAGGTCCATAAAGACATAAATGAGCGAGTTTGGGGTGGAGGCACTTGACTGGCCTGCACAGAGTCCTGACCTCAACCTGATAGAACACCTTTAGGATGAATTAGAGCAGAGACTGAGATCCAGGCCTTCTCATTCAACATCAGTGCCTGACCTCACAAATGCTCTTCTGGAAGAATAGTCAAACATTCCCATAGACACTCCTAAACCTTGTGGACAGCCTTCCCAGAAGAGTTGAAGCTGTTATAGCTGCAAAGGGTGGGCCAACTCAATATTGAACCCTAGGCGTCCCAATACTTTTGGTAATATATTGTATGTTCATCTCTGGTCTTTATACACTGCAATTGTTTGTCATTTTTCAGTGACCAGAGGGAATAGGATCTATCATAGGTCCAAATATTAATTGTATGAAGAGAGGAAAATTATTCCTTCTGATAGTATGCATTGTGAGCTTAAGGCAGCTGTAAATTGGCATGTCCATATGCTTCTGTGGTTTACACTAGGACCAGCATGTACCCATGTGCTACTGTATCCTGTAATTCATTTGTACAGGCAGCTGTACGCATCACCTGTGGCTTCCAGGTGCTATAAAATGCTTGTATTTAACACTGTATGGCTGCATATGCCTGTGTTCATAAGCCCTTAGTGTACAATAACACAAAAAAAAATGCATTCTCCTTGATTGAAAAGACATACAGAGCACAAAAAAAACAACCTAGCGTGTTTCGGCTACAGATCTATTGTTGCTGAGGGGGAGTGCAGTGTTGCTGGTGGTGGGGCTATTGTTATTGGATGGGAATCGGATCTACTGTTGCAGGGTGGACTCAGTTGTTACAGTTGTTTGCTGGAGGATCTATTGCTGCTGCTGCTGTCTACTGTTGCTGGTGGAGGATCTATTGTTGTTGAGGAATATCTACTATGTAGATTGTACATGTAATACAGTCATCGGACTCCCTTACCTGCAGCCCGTATCGAGAGATTTGTTCTATCATTCCATCCATATAATTTGCCATCCAGTCCACTCCTGCAGAGCACAAGATTTAGAGAGTTCATTAGAGGTCTTGGGGTACCTCTCATAAGACCATTTCAATGGGAGTCAGTGGAAAAATGCCCCTTACATTGGTGGCCAGTGGGAAGAATGCTCCTTACATTGGTGGTCAGTGGGAAGAATGCCCCTTACATTGGTGGTCAGTGGGAAGAATGCTCCTTACATTGGTGGTCAGTGGGAAGAATGCTCCTTACATTGGTGGTCAGTGGACTGACTGTCCCTTACATTGGTGGCCAGTGGGAAGAATGCTTCTTACATTGGTGATCATTGAAAAGGAAGAGTGCTCCTTATATTGATGGTCAGTGAAAAGAACACTCCTTACATTTGTAGTGAGTTGAAAGAATGCCCCTTACATTGGTGGTCAGTAGGATGAATGCCCCTTACATTGGTGGTCAGTGGGAAGAATACTCCTTACATTGATGGTCAATGGGAAGAATACTCCTTACATTGGTGATCAGTGGGAAGAATGCCCATTACATTGGTGATCAGTGAGAAGAATGCTCCTTACATTGGTGGTCAGTGGGAAGAATGCTCCTTACATTGGTGGTCAGTAGGATGAATGCCCCTTACATTGGTGGTCAGTGGGAAGAATACTCCTTACATTGATGGTCAGTGAGAAGAATGCTCCTTACATTGGTGATCAGTGGGAAGAATGCCCATTACGTTGGTGATCAGTGAGAAGAATGCTCCTTACATTGGTGGTCAGTAGGATGAATGCCCCTTACATTGGTGGTCAGTGGGAAGAATACTCCTTACATTGATGGTCAGTGAGAAGAATGCTCCTTACATTGGTGATCAGTGGGAAGAATGCCCATTACGTTGGTGATCAGTGAGAAGAATGCTCCTTACATTGGTGGTCAGTAGGATGAATGCCCCTTACATTGGTGGTCAGTGGGAAGAATACTCCTTACATTGATGGTCAGTGAGAAGAATGCTCCTTACATTGGTGATCAGTGGGAAGAATGCCCATTACGTTGGTGATCAGTGAGAAGAATGCTCCTTACATTGGTGGTCAGTGGGAAGAATGCTCCTTACATTGGTGGTCAGTGGGAAGAATGTCCACGTTACAGTAGTGGCTGAATGCCTCCTCTAAAGGCAGTTAAAGTTCGTGTCATAATGCTGGCTGGCGTTGGCCTTAGAACTATGCAGGCACCATCCAACTGGAGGTCAGTCAACCACACTAACCTGTGGAGTAACCCTAGTTGAGAATGACTGCATTAGAAGGTCTAGTGCAGGGGTGCCCAAACTTTTGAAGAGCAAGGGCCACTTAAACGACTTGGCATCCAGTCGCGGGCCACAATGAGCGGAGTGGGCAGATAACAGGTTTGTGCCCACTCTGTATATGCAGAGCGGACATGGACACTACCCACTCTACTGTATGGGCCCTCCGATCAGATTGGAGCTAGGCGGAAGTAACGGACACAGGTCTGTTTACATATGCCGCTCCATAGAGGTGAATGGAGCGTCTGATTGGGTCAGACCGATCGTGTGAAAGGGGCCTAAGGCTGCTTTCACAATGATGTGCTGTGGTTTACCCACACCGTGGGTGCCGCGCAGTGCACCTATGGCTTTCCTGCGTCTTAGCTGCACTTTGCCACAGATTTCTATTATATCCTGCAGGTGTGGTGCACTTTCTGAAAATGCACCAAACCCGCAGGTAATAACAGAAGTCTATGGCTCAGAGCAGGTAACCCATAGGTGCACCTCACTGCACCTACAGATCAGTTTGAAGGCAGCCCAGTAAACACTGGAGAACAGAAATTCCCCAATATATTCATTGTGATTTTAGTAATACATTTACCTTTAATAGCAGTCTTCTATTCTGGTATCGCCAGCTGTTGCTGTCCCAGGCAGAGTGCATTCAGTATCTCTCCGCCTGTGACAGGAGTTGGCGCTATACAGGAAGCATTGGCCTATGCGGCTCTGCTCTGCACTTGCTTGCTTCCTCTACCTCCGGCTTCATTCACAACACTGATGCCTTGGGATGCCGGGTCGGCAACCTGCAACCTGGGCTTGCTAAACCACCATCCAAGAGAAGGAGGTCGCGGGCCACATCAGAGGGCTCCGCGGGCCACTATTTGGGCACCCCTGGTCTAGTGCCTTACTACACATATTTCCATACAGTCATTAATGGCACATAAAGCTATCAAATCTCAGTAGAAAGTTTAGTATTATTATTATTATATATATATATATATATATATATATCAATCAACGTGCAGCTCTTAGGGAGAAGATGGGATGGAGCAATGTTCTTCAGATGTCTAGAGAAGCTAGTGATGGAATAATCTGCAGAATATACCAATATGTATCTGTTGGGGTAATGATGGGAAAAAGCAATGTTCTGCAGATCTCTAGAGATGTTAGCGATGGTCTAATGTGCATGATATATAATGTACATTTCATTGATAGATGAGATAGAGCAATACTTTGCAGACCTCTTATATTAGTAGGATCAGACACTCACCATATACACGGTTCAGGCACAGCATGCAGATTAGTAGGGTCACCTGTGATGCCACCATCTTCCTTCCGTCTTCTCTAGTACATTTCATACATTGAACGTCGGGGAGTTGTCAGCCCCCAGTGGGGTAGTAATGAGAACACAGGGCGATGTGGTCCGTTAGCGGGCTGGGCAGCACTAATAGGCATTTCCTTGTTGGGGGTTATTGTGTGCAGCAATTTAATTGTGCTGCCAAAGTCCATACCCCAGAGAGATAGCTCCTGCGTGTTTGCGAGAGTTTTGGGGGAGGTTGGGCAATTTATCTGGCAGAAGACCTGCAATAATTGTTCGATATTAACTGTGTTTGCAAGATAGCGAGATACTAAATACATCATCAGCGATTTCTCCCTAATATTATCAATTGCTTATCGCATTCACAACTTTATAGAGAGCCAACAAGACTCTGCAACTTCTGGATAGAAGCTCAAGTATTAACAACGTCCATAGATACAAAATCTTAACAGGCATGGGAACGTCTGTGATTGTCCATTAATAAATAACCCGATCAATGAATTAAACTTTTATTCGGAAAGTAAATACATTTTTCTACAAACAGGGTCGTAAATGAGGTCATGGGATGAAAACAAGATGGATGAACTGTTATTCATTCCTGTTTGGGCTTCACAGTTCCTAATTGTTGATTACAGGCGGTCCCCGGGTTACAAACAAGATAAGGACTGTAGGTTTGTTCATAAGTCGAATTTGTTTGTAAGTCAGAACAGGTACTTTTTTTAAGTGTAGCTTCAGCCAAAACAAATATTTTTAAGCTTTTTGGATAGCATAGGGAAGGGGTAACACCCCTGTGATGTTTGTTTTGCTGTCTAGGTTTCTGTTCAGAAGATTTCACCTCACTTCCTGTCCCAATGATAATTGGATTTTGAAAATTTTGGGTTTTTGTGGAAACAAGGATTGGTGATAAAGCCTCAATGGAGACCCCTTTTTCCCATAATAACTCTTACAGGAGTGAATTTCCCTTCCTAGGGGGAGATTTCCTCTCACTTCCTGTTGTCTCCCTCCGTTTGTAAGTAGGAGTCCTTCATAAGTCGGATGTTCATAACTAGGGGACCGCCTGTATAGATTCTTTAAACTTTTTCTCCAGCCCTGATGAAGGGGGTGTGTGGCTCACTGAAACATATTGGCTATCCTTTGCCCTGCTTGTTGGAACCAGTTAAACTACTGTATAAAGACTTTTGACTCCTAAGTAGAGTTGAGCGAACACCTGGACGTTCGGGTTCTGCTGGTCCGTCCGAACTTCGGGACAAAGTCCGGGTCCGGGTCCGGACGGAACCCGAACGATCGCACGGAAGATGAATCCTCAGTTTTCAGAAATATGTCATCAAATTGACCAAGGTTGTTCGTCCCGTTTCCTATCGGTTATACAAAGTCACTCGGTGTGTGGGGGAAGTAGTCCCGACCTCTTTTTCAAATTTCTTAGATATGTCCGCCAGGGGATCAATACTTGTAGGCTGAATACTTCCTGAGGATGAATGTTTGCCTCCCTCTGTTGTCCTTCACTCTCCTTTAGAGGGGGATCCTTCCCTTTAAGTGAGGACATTCTCAATAATACCCTTTTTCCCCAGAGGTAACTCCGAAATAGTGGTTAGGAACAAAGGTGTTTTTGGGTTTTAAAAGTTT
>BLSH010360049.1:254753-273229 GCA_018402905.1 Glandirana rugosa | reverse complement strand
TATATATATATATATATATATATATATATATATATATATATATATATATATATATATATATAAAAAAAAAAAAAAACACACACTAAAACCTTGATAAAACATAATCCAAAGCACATGTATATCAAAGCAAATTTCCCCATAAGAAATAATGGAAACTCAGATGATTTGTTCCACAACCATTTATTCTTAAATCTTTCAGTTTATAGTCCATCTAAAAAGATTATGGCAATGTGATAGGTTGTGTAACCATAGAATGTCCATCCACAAAGGGGATTAGAAGCAAAATCCAGCAGGAGCTACAGAGTATAAAAGAGAAGAGAGGCGCCTCCAAGTGTAGCAATATGGTTACATTTAATGAAGGTAGAACATTTAGCAACTCATATGGTAGATGATAAAACAGGCACATCTAAGTATGCAGGCATCCGGGGGAAAAGCTGTCCACATAGACTGTCCTGAAAGCGAGGCTTGAAGCGCTCGTGGAAGGAATGACATTGCTGGCGGTGCAGAGGACGGTTTATGTGAACAGATTTATCCCGGATGCTTCCATACTTAGATGTGCCTCTTTTAATCATTACCATGTGAGTTGCTAAATGTTGTACCTTCATTAAATATAACCACATTGCTACACTTAGAGGCGCCTCTGTTCTCTTTTATACTCTGTTGTGACGTGACGCTACTTGTACATCAAGACATCGCTTGTATATCAAGTCAAAATTTTGCTCGTCTTGCAAAATGCTCTCAAACCAAGGAACAAACCATAGAGATATATATATGTGCTCATAAGTTTACATACGCTGGCAGAATTTATGATTTCTTGGCCATTTTTCAGAGAATATGAATGATAACACAAGAACTTTTCTTTCACTCATGGTTGGTGTTTGGCTGAAGCCATTTATTATCATTCAACTGTGTTTACTCTTTTTAAGAGTAACTCTGTGTATTGCCCCTTTTAACTTCAATGACGGCTTGAAGTTTTTTGTGGTATTTATGGATGAGGCTCTTTATCTTCTCAGATGGTAAAGCTGCCCATTCCTCTTGGCAAAAAGCCTCCAGTTCCTGGAAATTCTTGGGTTGTCTTGTCATGAACTGCACATATGAGATCTCCCCAGAGTGGCTCAATGATATTGAGGTCAGGAGACTGAGATGGCCACTCCAGAACTTTCACTTTATTCTGCTGTAGCCAATGACAGGTTGACTTGGCCTTGTTTGGATTGTCCATTGTTTTGGATCATTGTCATGTTGGAATGTCCAAATACATACCATGCTCAGCTTCCTGGCTGATGAATGCAAATGTCCTCCAGTATTTTTTGATAACATTCTGCATTCATCTTGTCATCAATTTTGACCAAATTTCCTGTGCCTTTGTAGCTCACACATCCCCAAAACATCAGCGATCCACCTCCGTGTTTCATAGGCCTTGTTGACTCTCCAAATGTAGGGTTTATGGCTGTGGCCAAAAAGCTCATCGCTCCAAATGACTTTGTACCAGAAGGTTTGAGGCTTGTCTCTGTGCTGTTTGGCATATTGTAAATGGGATACTTTGTGGCATTTGCGTAGTAATGGCTTTCAACTGGCGAATCAACCATGCAGCCCATCTTTCTTCAAGTGCATCCTTATTGTGCATCTTGAAACAACCACACCACATGTTTTCAGAGAGTCCTATATTTCACCTGAAGTTATTTGTGGGTTTTTCTTTGCATCCCAAACAATTTTCCTGGCAGCTGTGGCTGAAATTTTTTATTTTTTTTCCTCAAAAACTGATTTTATTGAGAATTACAAATCACATATTCAAACAGCACAGATTACAGAAAGGTTGCGGTTCTCTCCGCACAATTACATAGGGATTAACAACAATATATTATGTGTCAAAATACATTCAGTGGTCTGTACCTCTCCCACACCATCCTAGTTTTGCTGTCGAGCATCTTCCCAAATGTAAGCATCTAACGAGATTATTCCCTGGTTCATTCCAGTGTATAGTTACAATAGCGTGGCTGAAATTTTAGTTGGTCTACCTGACCGTGGTTTGGTTTCAACAGAACCCCTCATTTTCCACTTCTTGATTAGAGTTTGAACACTGCTGATTGGCATTCTCAATTTCTTGGATATCTTTTTATATCCCTTTCCTGTTTTATACAGTTCAACTACCTTTTCCCGCAGATCCTTAGACAATCATTTTGCTTTCCCCATGGCTCATTATCCAGAAACGTCAGTTCAGCACCGGATGAAAGATGCAAGGGTCTCTCAGGCCTCCAGAAACTCACTGACCTTTTATACACACACACTAATTACAATCCAACAGATCACAGGTGAGGATGGTTACCTTTAATAGCCATTCAAACCTCTTTGTGTCAACTTGTGTGCATGCTATCAGGCCAAAATCACCAGGGTATGTAAACTTTTCAGGGTCATTTGGGTAGTTTCTGTTGTCATTATAATTTAAAAAGAGTAAACACGGTTGATTGATAATAAATGGCTTCAGCCAAACACTAACCATACTCTCTAAGAAATGGCCAAGAAATAATAAATTCTGCCAGGGTATGTAAACTTACAAGCATGCGGGCGCGCACGCGTGAATATTTTTTTCTTTTTATTTATTTATTTCAGTTAGAGAGCAGAATGTTTCCCATGATCAGGATTGTATTATATTGTGGAGACATCCTCTAAACACTCACTTTCACAGAAGCCCCACTTTAGGTCTCTCTTGTAATCGTAGGTGGTGGCGCACCACAGCCTGCCGTCCTCCCGTCCATCTGATGTACACTCATCATATTCTTTCTCCATGAAGAGGAAAGGGAAGTGACATGGCTCCCCGTCTGCTGTCCCTCCAATGGCAGTAGTGACTGCAAGAGAACACAGGAAGGGTTAAACAGCGTACTTTGAAAAATAAAGAATTAAAAAAAGAAAAGAAAAAAAATTGATGTCACTTTATCACAAGACATAAGGATATCAGTGTGAGGATGAAGTGCACTCCAACCTCTCCTGAATGCTGTGGGTGGCCCTGTTTGCTGCCTGCCCTAGATTAGCAACAGGCGTTGCCATTGTGTTGGTGGGACACCATGCTTCCTGGCCCTAGATCTTAAAGGAGTTGTAAAGGTAGAAGTTTTTTTCATCTTAATGCATTCTATACAATAAGATAAAAACCTTCTGTGTGTAGCAGCTTCCCCAGCACCCCCCAAACTTACTTACTTGAGCTCATTCTCTCTCCAGCGGATGTCCACGAGTGTCTAAACTGTCCAGGACACGCCTCCTGATTGGCTGAGACACAGCAACGGTGTCATTGACTCCCTCGGCTGTCAAAGTCAGCCAATCAGGGGAGAGAGGGGGCCGGGCCGGGTTGGGGCTTCATGTCTGAATGGATACACGGAGCTCTGATCCGGCTCGGGTGCCCCCATAGAAGCTGCTGGCTGTGGGGGCACTCGATAGGAGGGAGGGGCAAGGAGCAGCAAAGAGGGACCCGAGAAGAGGAGGATCCGGACTTCTCTATGCAAAACCAACTGCACAGAGGAGGCAAGTATAACATGTTTATTATTAAAAAACCTCAGGTGATACAAATCCTCCTACATAGGTTGTACTTGTTTATTTACAGCTGTCTTTTGCCTACATCCATTCATAGTGCAGAATTTATAACGCTTTCTAAGGTTTCAAAAAACAAGGGGTGGAGAACTGAAATTACACTTAGTAAGGAGAGCTCTGAGAGCTGATTGGAGAGAAGTGACACCCCACCCCCTCTTCACAGCACACAGGAACAGAGCCAAGGCTGTCAATCACAGGATATGTGCTGGAGTTCCCTCCCATGTCACCTTTTTTCTCTCTTGGTTTCAGGAGAACTTGTCAGAAGTGATTCATGCTGATAAAGGAAGGAAGCAGCAGACAGAAATGACATTTAGTGCTCTGGATTGAGACAAGTACACACTATAGAGGGATATGCTTTGCTCATATTTCAAGTCTGAGGTTTACCACCATCTAAAGTCCTGATTAAGGGCCGGATGTGTCAGGGGAGTCACATCCACACACACCCAGAACAACATCCCCCGGGAGCCCTGAGGGTTGGGCTAGTTAGAAGTGTGGATCCAAAAATGATGACATGATGATGACATGACACAAGGTGGTGGGTGGAGCTTATAAAGAATGGATGGAGTTTGGCAGAGATAGGAGATTACGTGATGCTAGGGGATTTTCAGACCTGATATAGGAAGTTATTTACCAAAACTGTGCACACAATCTGGTGCAGCTCAGCAGAGAAACCAATCAGCTACCAAGTTTTATTATCCTTTTCGCTGCCAGAGCTGTTTTTGCATTTTTTTATTTTTTGCACACGTGTACAAAAACATTTTTGGCCTGAAGATTACACAAAACCCCCAAACATTATATATTTTTAGAAGACACCCTAGAGAAAAAAATAGTGGTAGTTACAATTTTTATATGTCACATATTTCTGCAAAGGTTTTAGGGCACACAAGCACAATAAAATATCCACATAATTGATAAAAAATAAAAAAATGAGGTTGCACCGAGTGAATAGATACCCAACATGTCAAACCTTAAACTTGTGTGCGCCCGTGAAATGGAGGCAAACTTCAGTACCCTATATTTTCTATAGTAGGCACTTCAGAAGCCCCCTATAGGTCATCAGTTAGAGTTACAGAGGAGGTCTGGTGATAGAATTATTGCTCTCTCTCTGGCGTACGCAGCGATATGGAACATGTATTGCAATCAACGTTTTTATGTGTAGGGGCCCCCGACGTGTGTGTTTATATTCGTACATGTATATGATGGAGTGCCTCAAATTTTTTTTCTTGGGGAGTTGGAGTTATGTGCTTGGGTGTAACAATTTTTTTTTCTCAATCACATAGGGAACAAGAAGTCTCCTATGTGATGATTTTTAAGCGACCTGTTCTCTTTAATGAGACATGCCACTTAAACTTGATGAGCTCAATTTTGAGTGGCAAAGGCTGTGAATACTTATGTACATGGGATTTTTTTAGGTTTTTAATTTTTAATAAATTTGCAAAGATTTCAAACTTCTTTCAGGTTGTCATTATGGGGTGTGGTTGGTGGAATGTTGAGGAAAATAATGAATTTAATCAATTTTGGAATAAGGCTGTAACATAACAAAATGTGGAAAAAGTGAAGTGCTGTGAATACTTTCCAGATGCAATGTATATTTGTCTAACAGGTTACTGAATACAGATTTGGCCCAGAGTGGGGCTTTACATTTCTCATTATTGTAAGCCCAGCAACAGAATTCTATTTGCAGACAGGCTTACCTAGACTCCCTGCTCTTGTAATTGGATCAATGTCCTTTCTAGACAACTTCACGGAGCTTAAGATGAGTGTACAAGAAGTATGGCATCCCTGTCATTGCACTGGAAGGGTGACCCTAATCAATACAGAGCAAGAGGCGATGTCACCGCCATGGGTCTCCTACTACTCCTACTAAACATCCTTGTAACAACAATAGGCACATGACAGGTACTCTTTATGGAGAGATCTGAGGTCTATAAAGATCTGTGTTTTTGAATACTTTAAAAAATTTTTTTTTAAAAATTGCGCCCATGACATCTGGGTAAACCACAAGTGATCTCATGTCATTGCTTCCGGATTACTATAACAAACGACCGATCAAAGCCGATCGCGGCTTTGTTCGACTGTCTGGCCAGCCGGTGGATGTGTTGGCTGGTTGCACGGGTCTCCCGGTGGGTGAGACTTCCCCATCTGCTGCTTGTAATAGTCATTGAGCGACTAGATAAAACATTGGCTCTAAAGAGCCATACTGGGGTGATGCAAGTACAATGATGTACCAGATATGTGATTTGGCGGTAAGTAGTCATGTGATTGTAAGGCTTCATGCACACAGGAGGACGTTTTGCAAACCCTCCTAGAAGCCTTTCCTCCCGGCAGCAATGGTTTGGCAGAAAAAAAACCCTGCCGCTTGTACTAGTGCCCAAAGCTTTTGGGAACTTATGTAAGCCGTCAAGAGCTTGGGCATTAATTAATTTCATTGACCAGAATAAGAACTGACTCTGGCCAGGGTGGATTTGATTTAAATCAAGTCGATCAAAATCACAATTTAAATCACTTGGCTTGATTTAGATCAACTCTGGTGACTCAACGACAGTCCCGTTCACTTGAACCACTTCAGCCCCGGAAGCATTTGCCCCTTTCCTGACCAGAACACTTTTTGCGATTCAGCACTGTCGCTTTAACTGACAATTGAGCGGTCGTGCGACGTTGTACCCAAACAAAATTGATGTCTTTTTTCCCCCACAAATAGAGCTTTCTTTTGGTGGTATTTGATCACCTCTGCGGTTTTTATTTTTTGCGCTATAAACAAAAAAAGAAGAGCGACAATTTTGAAAAAAAATAAAAATCGCAATAAACGTATAATGATTGGTTTGCGTAAAAAGTTATCGCGTGTACAAACTATGAGAATTGATTTATGGCATTTTTATTATTATTTTATATTAATTTTTACTATTCATGGAGGCAATCTGCAATTTTTAGCGGGACTGCGATATTGCGGCGGACATATCGGACACTTGACACTTTTTTGGGAGCAATGACATTTATACAGGGATCAGAGCTATAAATTGCCATTGATTACTGTATAAAGGTCACTGGCAGGGAAGGGGTTAAACTGTAGGGGGCGATCAAAGGGTTAAATGTGTTCCCTGTCAGTGTGTGATTAACTGTATGGGGGCTGGGATGACTGGGGGAGGAGAGAGAGAGATCGCTGCCCCCATATACTAGGAACATACGATCACTCTCCTCTCCCCTGTCATAATGGAGATTCGCTTGTTTACATTCATGGATCCCCGTTCTGTCACTGCAGGGGAGCGATCACTGGTGGCCGGCGGACATCGAGTCCACCCCTCCCACTGATTGGCTCCCTCGCTAGCCAGACCAAAGTCGTACTGATCCCAAACCACGTTGAAATCACGGCGGTAAAATCGTGTCGCACAAGTGTGAAAGGGGTCTCTAAATAAAATTTGATAAAAAAAAAAAAAAAAACTATTTAAAATTTAAAAACAAAAAACAATAAAACCCACCTACTGGGGGCTCCCAAGAATTGCTATGGCAATACAGGAACTGTACTTTATCCCCCAGTACTAGGACTGTCCTCTTTGCCCTGTCCCGTGTGGATTCTCCTCCACCCCTTCCTCCTGCTGCACCTAGCGGTGCCTTTGCAAAGGGAAGTGCCTTCTATACACCCCTGCAGGGGTTCTAGCACACACACCACTTAAGCTACCAGAGGCACGGGAGTGCCTGTAGCCACCTTACATCACCTACTTTCACACACAGGGGATACAATTTGTTCCCCCAGGTGGCACATGCCTAACCTTTAACCCTTTAAAAAAACAAACAAAAAAAAAAAACCACAACAAATGAATAAAGAATAATAAATAAATAAACAATAAAAGTGGATGAAAAAGCTGAATGCAGCCTAAAAGGCAGAGCTACTTTACACTCATTTTGAAAGTTTTCAGCAAATGCACTGGAGAGCCCTTCTTTGATACTTACAGAACAGAAGCAGGCAAGGTTGAGTGTGATTCAGTCTTTGCAATGTACAGTATCGCACAAAAGTGAGTACACCACTCACATTTTTATAAATATTTTATTCTATCTTTTCATGTGACAACACTGAAGAAATGACACTTTGCTACAATGTAAAGTAGTGAGTGTACAGATTGTATAACAGTGTACATTTGCTGTCCCCTCAAAATAACTCAACACACAGCCATTAATGTCTCAACCGCTGGCAACAAAAGGGAGTACACCCCTTAGTGAAAATGTCCAAATTGGGCCCAAATAGCCATTTCTCTCCCTGGTGTCATGTGACTCGTTAGTGTTAGAAGGTCTCTGGTGTGAATGGGGAGCAGGTATGTTAAATTTGGTGTTATCGCTCTCACTCTCTCATACCGGTTCAACATGGCACCTCATGGCAAAGAACTCTCTGAGGATCGGAAAAAAAAAAAGAATTGTTGCTCTACATAAATATGGCCTAGGCTATAAGAAGATTGCCAAGACCCTGAAACAGAGCTGCAGCACGGTGGCCAAGACCGTACAGGGGTTTAACAGGACAGGTTCCACTCAGAACAGGCCTCACCATGGTCAAACAAAGAAGTTGAGTGCACATGCTCAGCGTCATAGCCAGAGGGAAAGACGTATGAGTGCTGCCAGCATTGCTGCAGAGAAGGGGTGGGGGGGGGGGTCAGCCTGTCAGTGCTCAGACCATACGCTGCACACTGCATCAAATTGGTCTGCATGGCTGTCATCCCAGAAGGAAGCCTCTTCTAAAGATGAGAAAGAAAGCACGCAAAGAGTTTGCTGAAGACAAGCAGACTAAGCACATGGATTAATGGAACCAGGTCCTGTGGTCTGATGAGACCAAGATAAATTATTTGGTTCAGATGGTGTCAAGCATGTGTGGCGGCAACCGGGTGAGGAATACAAAGACAAGTGTGTCTTGCCTACAGTCAAGCATGGTGGTGGGAGTGTCATGGTCTGGAACTGCATGAGTGCTGCCAGCACTGGGGAGCTACAGTTCATTGAGGGAACCATGAATGCCAACATGTACTGGGACATACTGAAGCAGAGCATGATCCCCTCCCTTCGGAGACTGGGCCGCAGGGCAGCATTCCAACATGATAACGACCCCAAACACAGCTCCAAGATGACCACTGCCTTGCTAAAGAAGCTGAGGGTAAAGGTGACTGGCCAAGCATGTCTCCAAACCTAAACCCTATTGAGCATCTATGGGGCATCCTCAAACGGAAGGTGGGGGTGCTCAAGATCTCCAATATCCACCAGCTCTGTGATGCCGTCATGGAGGAGTGGAAGAGGACTCCAGTGGCAACCTGTGAAGCTCTGGTGAACTCCATGCCCAAGGGGGTTAAGGCAGTGCTAAAAAATAATGGTGGCCACACAAAATATTGACACTTTGGGCCCAATTTGAACATTTTTACTTAGGGGTGTACTCACTTTTGTTGCTAGCGGTTTAGACATTAATGACTGTGTGTTGAGTTATTTTGAGGGAACAGCAAATTTGCACTGTTATACAAGCTGTACACTCACTACATTACATTGTAGCAAAGTGTCATTTCTTCAGTGTTGTCACATGAAAAAATAGAATAAAATATTTACAAAAATGTGAGGGGTGTACTCACTTTTGTGAGATGCTGTATATAACTAATCTGGATGGGATTGTTTTTATCGTCTCCACAAAACTAGAATTTTACCTGCTGCGCAGAGCAGGCTGTAAACCTAAAAATATCTCCTGTCACCGCTATAAACAATTTCGGAGAAACAGGTTTCAGTTCACTTTCTGACCGCAGGCTTCTGTGGAGCGTTCACATGAAACGCTGTCGTGGGCCAATGAAAGTGCAGGAAGAGGTGACAGCTCCTCGCCTGGGGATGCCGTGTACAGCCAGGTGCAACAGATGGTGGTTTCACATGGACAGACATTTGGCTGATGAAACTCCTGACATGCATGGCATAAATCTCTCCTATAATTATTGCATCCTACATGATGACTGCTGCAGGCGAGCCACTGAATATCATCTACACAGTAATCAGTGGACATTTAAATTTCTGATCGCTGTATAAATGTCAATGGTCCCAAAAAAAAAGTGTCAAAAATGTCCCACATGTCCGCTGCAATATCGCAGTACCGCTAAAAATCGCAGATCGCCGCCATTACTAGTAAAAAATAAAATAAAAATAAAAACCCCAGAAATGAATTCTCACCATCCGTAAACGCGGCCACTTTTGCGCAAACCAATCAATAAATGCCGATTGCGATTTTTTTTATCACAAATATGAGGAAGAATATAAAATCGGCCAAAACTGGTGAAAAAAAGTTTTTTTATATTTTTTTTGGGATTTGTATTTTAGCAAAAAGTAAGAAATTTGTGTTTTTTGGCAAAATGGTCGCTCTTCTTTTGTTTATAGCGGTGATCAGAAATGACGCAGGGGTTATAAAATACCGTTTGGGTACAACGTTGCACGACCGCGCAATTGTCAGTTAAATCGGCGCAGTGCCGAATTGCAAAAATTGCTCTGGTCCTAAACTGGGAAATTCTTCCAGGGGTGAAGTGGTTAAATCATCACATGAAACGCTGTCGTGGGCCAATGAAAGTGCAGGAAGAGGTGACACCTCCTCGCCTGGGGATGCCGTGTACAGCCAGGTGCAACAGATGGTGGTTTCACATGGACAAACATTTGGCTGATGAAACTCCTGACATGCATGGCATAAATCTCTCCTATAATAATTGCATCCTACATGATGACTGCTGCAGGCGAGCCACTGAATATCATCTACAGAGAACCCCAAACCACCATCTCACTAGATACACCGACACCCCAATACAAGGTGGTATGCAGTACAGGCGCCCGCTTCGTAGCTTACAGGAGAAGCTGCGTCATAATGAAACAGACACGACCCATGTCAGCAGTACAGCACTGTGCAATCTGGGGGAATACCCAAACTACCCCTCAGCATGTATAAATCAGCTGCAATGGTAGCCCTCTGGTGAAATCCCTTGGAGTCCTCTCAGCAGAACTCCATCTTTTCCACAATTGATATTTTGGTCCTGGGTATGAAGCACCTAATAAGACGCTCATCTAGTCTGGTGATCTGTACAAACCCCTCATGCCTAAACCTTTTTCTGACACTTGTTGCTTACAAGTTAACCACTTCCATACCGGGCCTTTTCTGGAACTTTTTGTTTACAAGTTTAAATTAGTATTTCTTGCTAGAAGATTACTCAGAACCCCCAAACATGATATATGTTTTTTTAGTAGAGACTCTAGGGAATAAAATGGCAGTCATTGCAACTTTTTTCATCTCACTGTATTTGTGCAGCAACTTTTCAAATGCCCTTTTTTGGTAAAAAAAAAAAAAAAAGTTTCATGAATTAAAAGAAACAAAACAGTAAAGTTAGCCCAGTTTTTTTGTATAATGTGACAGATGATGTTACGCAGAGTAAATAAATACCTAACATGTCACACTTTAAAATTGCGCACATTTGTGGAATGGCACCAAAACTTTGGTACTTAAAAATATCCATAGGCAATGCTTTAAAAAGGTTTACTAGTTACCAGCTTAGAGTTACAGAGGAGATCTTGGGCTAGAATTGTTGCTCTCACTCTAATGCACGTGGTGATACCTCACATGTGTGATTTGAAAGCCATTCACATATGTGGGTGCGACTTACATATGCGTTCACTTCTATGCGCGAGCACGCAGGGACGGGGGCACTTTAATTATTTTTTTTAATTGTTTATTTTACTTTTTTGATCACTTTTATTGCTGTTAGAAAGAATGTAAACATCCCTTGTGACAGTAATAGGCAGTGACAGGTACTCTTTATGGAGGGGTTTGGGGTCTAGACCCCAAATCTCTCCTTTGCATTTTAAAGCATTCAAATAACAAAGTTTGGCTGTTTTGAATGCTGTATTTTTTTAAAAATTGGCGCTTTTAAGTCTTCTGCAAACCGGATTAGTTGATTCTGGCTTTGTTTGGGTCTCTGAGCAGCCGGTGGGATGGGAGAGCCCAGGCGAGCCGCGTAAGGTGCCGGGAGGAGGACGTCCCTTCCCACTGCTTATGATAACAATTGAGCGGCTGCTTAGCTGCATCGATTGTCATCATAAAGCATTGGACCAATGCTGCATCCACCTAGGCAAGTATGAAACTAAGAACAAAAAAATTCCTTTACTTATCTTCTAAGATGCCAGCGCCTGCACCAGAAGCCGATTGAAGAATTGGTTTGTGTGAGCACCTCGCTGGATCCCTGGACAGTTAAGTGTCCTTCTATTGAAAGCCAGCAGCTACCTGGAGCTCCTCTTTAATGACTGTCTTTACTAAGTATCGCTAACCCTATACCCAGGAATGAATTACCCAATCTACCACAAAGGGTAGCGACCGAGGATGTTGACCGGTTCTACATACACCATACTTTCACTGCAGGTTGATCTTTCTAAGGTCCATTGGACACGAGCCATCCCGCTGTTGTGAGTCCCTCCTTGAATTTTAGTGCAGGCGCAGTGTTAAGCCCCGCTGCCTGCAGCCTGTCATAGTCTGTAGCAGGCTGCGCCTGGACAAGGCTGAACGCTATACCAAGTGGTACTTGCGTTTAGGTCCCTATGTGTTCAGGAGCGAATTCTAGAACGAAAGTCTGCTGGGAGGCACACACATGTGCAAGGTGCACAAAGCCTCACTCCAAGCCAAAAAAAAAAAACCTGAACCAGGATTGTCTGCTTTTATAAACTACCCTTACAGTGAGGCCTCCCATACCGCAAGGGATAAATGCTGTTAGGCCCCTTTGACACGGGCTTTCCGATCAGGTCCGTCTGTTAGTTTTTCAGGCGGACCTGGTTGGACGCTCCATTCACTCCTATGGAGCGGCAGATGGCAGCGGTGACATGTCTGCTAACTAGGGTTGCCACCTCATCCCTTTAAACCCGAACACATATGAATTACACAGGTCCTGTGGCTAATTAAATGCAGATAAGGCACCAAGTGAGTTTAATTACCACTTTAATCAGCCACAGAACCTGTGTAATTCATAAGTGTTCAGGTTTAAAGGGATGAGGTGGCAACCCTACTGCTAACACCCGTTGCTATCCAATCCGTGAAATCCAGATGGATGGTGACCCTATTTTCCATCCGTCTGGAGGATCAGATCGGATGAAAACGGACAGGCGGTTCGTGTTCATCTGATCTCCCCATAGAGGAGGGCGGGACTTTGACAGGTTGGTCTCTGCACAGTGAGCGGAGATGGACCTGTCTTCCACGGACAAGCCTGTGTGAAATGCCCCTTAGGTCTAGGAATAGGGAAATAAGGGGGGTAGAGGAATAAAGGGGTAGAGAAATAAGCTATAATACCTACCTTATTCCTTGCTCAAATAGGCTTCCTTCAGATGTGCAGCTGGTCCCCCAAAGCCTCCTCTTTGCCACTCTAGTTGGCAGTTTCACAGAGATGTCATCAAATACAATGCAAGTCCAATAGTATTGTTCAGGAGGATGGTGAAGGCCCACCACAACCCGATGCGTCACAGAGAATAGGAAAGCACAGAACGCCCGCCAAAGGCAAGTATTCAAGCTTGTTCCTCTACCCCTAGACTTAAAGAGGAACTATACTCGCCTCAGCTCCAGCAATGCGGCATCCCTGAGCACCCAGTCTGGCCGCTGACATCTTGGGGCAGCCAGCTTCCAGGTCTTGATGGTTGGCCACTGTCATTGTCTGGGCGGGGGTGACATCACTCCCACACATGTGCGGGAAGTCAGGCAGATTCTGAATTGCCATATGTGTACAGTGGGCGGACAGGCAGGTAAGTAGCTTTAATGCAGAAGAGACAAAGCATGTCTCTTCCGCATTAAAAGTCCTGTCTGTCCCCCAATTTAAATACCTCAGCCTAAAGTTCCACTTTAACTGCTTCAATACTGGGCATCTTCGCCCAGGCCAATTTTCAGCTTTCCGCACTGTCGTACTTGGAATGACAATTGCGCGGTTATGAAACACTGTAAAAAGGAGCTTTCTTTTGGTGGTATTTAACCACTTACCAACCGGAAGGTTTTCCAGCTTTAGGACCAGAGCACTTTTTGCGATTCTGTGCTGCGTCGCTTTAACTGACAATTGCGCGGTCATGCGACGTTGCACCCAAACAAAATTTGTGTCCTTTTTTTCCCACAAATAGAGCTTTCTTTTGGTGGAATTTGATCGCCTCTGCGTCATTTCTGATTGCCGCTATAAACAAAAAAAGAGCGACCATTTTGCAAAAAAATCCAAATTTCTTACCTTTTGCTAAGATTCAAATCGAAAAAAAAAAAAATATAAAAAAACTTTTTTTTCACCGGTTTTGACTAATTTATATTCTTCCTCATATTTGTGATAAAAAAAAAATCACAATCGGCGTTTATTGATTGGTTTGCGCAAAAGTGGCCGCGTTTACGGATGGTGAGAATTCATTTCTGGGGTTTTTATTTTTTTTTTGTTTTTACTAGTAATGGCGGCGATCTGCGATTTTTAGCAGTACTGCGATATTGGGGCGGACATGTCGGACCATTTTGACACTTTTTTGGGACCATTGGCATTTATACAGCGATCAGTGCTATAAAAATGCACTGATTACTGTGTAAATGCCATTGGCAGTGAAGGGGTTAACCTGCAGGGGGCGCTCTAAGGGTTAACTATGTTCCCTGGGCGTGTTCTAACTGTGGGGGGACTGCCCTAGCTGGGGAAGGGAAGTGGTCACAGCCTCCGTATACAGGAAGGCTGTGATCACAGTCCTTCCCCCTTCACAGAACGGAGGTCCGTGTTTACATACACGGACCTCCGTTCCTTCACTCCGGGGGGGGGCCCATCGCGGGTAGCCGGCGGCAATCAAAGCCACCGCACCCGCTCCCTGGCCCTCCCCGAACACAGTGCACATTATCGCAGCCGCCGTTGTATGACAGCGATTTGCGATAACGAACCACCTTGTCGTCGTCAACCTGCGGTTGGCGGTCGGCAAGTGGTTAAAGACCCCTTTCCCACTGGGGCGTTTTTAAGGCACTTAAGCACTAAAAATAGTGCCTGTAAAGCGCCTGAAAATGCCTCTACTGTGTCCCCAGTGTGAAAGCCTGAGTGCTTTCACACTGGGGCGGTACGCTTGCCGGACAGAAAAAAATAAAAAAAAAAGTCCTGCAAGCAGCATCTTTGGGGCGGTGCGGGAGCGGTGTATACAGCGTTCCTCCACCGCCCCTGCCATTGAAATGAATGGCCAGAGCTTCCAAAGCGGCTGCACACCGCTTCAGAAGTGCCGTGCGCTGGCACTTTTAACCCCTTTTTAGGGGTTAAAATCACCCCGCTGCCAGTATAACAGCGGTAAAGCGCCGCTAAAACTAGCTGCACTTTACCGCTACCGCCCCAGTATGAAAGTGGCCTAAGCCTTATTCTCCATTCACACCTGAGAGTTTTGTAGCTCAAATATGTCTGAAGCATGAAGCTACAAAACGCTAGAGGGGAAAAAAATCAATGTTTCTGAATGGAGATGGTTCACATCTCCACTCACAAACACCTGAAGCCAAACACCCGACACTCAAACTACTCCCAGAGGTATTTTTGTCACGCGAATCAGGAATATTCAGGTGTTTCTGACACTTTTCTATTGACATAGAATCAATGGAAAAGCGTCAAACACAGGTATTAGCGCAACATTGGGCGCTACAAAACGCTTCAAATATGCCCAAAATGTGTAGCTCAGGTGTGAATGCACCCTTAGTGGTTAAACTGACCTCATTTACAGAATGGAGTTCATTCCTTTGATCTAAAAGAACCAGAACACTGTTTATAGTTAAAGCGTAGCTCCACTTTTGTTGAGAAAAAAAAACAAAACGAAAAAAAAAAACACATTCCCCTCTGGGTGATCCATGTACATTGCAAGGATTATAACAACCTTTGTTGCAGATTCCTTCCTACCTTTTGTTATTCTGGAGAAATCCCTCTGTGTCTCTCTGTGCAGAGTGGTTTCATAATTATCTATCAGCTGTGCACCTGGAGCACACTAATGAGGAAAGCTGCTTGGCCTGCATCCCTTTAGATGTGTTCCTGCTGAAAGTATCTCTCCAAAAATGACATTTGTGTTGCAGGGGATGCCTGAAATCTGACTTATATCTTAGTGCAGACTTCTGGGAAAATTGGTGAGCCAATCACATAAGCAGGAAATTATGTTTCTAGGGAGTGGTCGGTACCCATTCTGTGTACAGAACACCTCCAGGTAGCCATATTTCACTGCATTTTCAGAAAATTACAGCGGCTGCATATTGAAAAGGAAAGGTAATTTTTAATAACACTCAATTACAATATGACGTGCATCACAATTCTATGCGCTATATTATTTTTTCTTTATTTGCTATTCTTTTTCCCCACAAAAGTGGAGTACCATTTAAATGTTGATAAATATTTGCTGTTTTTTTTTTTTTTTTTTTTTTTTACAGCTCTGAGTGAGTAGAGAACGTCTCTGCACTTACATGAATTGTGTAAATGCTGCATAGAGATCGTGGGAATGGGAAGTCTGAACAGAACAGGTCGGGGTCCCCTGTACATGGAGCCAGGTTAATGATTCACAGGCTGTGCAGATTCTCGTGTATCCAGGTCATGGTATATGTATTAGTACAGGCGGTCCCCTAGTTACAAACATTCGACTTACGAATGACTCCTACTTACAAACAGAGGGAGACAACAGGAAGTGAGGGGAAATCTCCCCCTAGGAAGGCAAATTCACTCCTGTAAGAGTTATTATGGGAAAAAGGTGTCTCCACTGATGCTTTATCACCAATTCTTCTTTCCAGAACAATCCAAAATTTTCAAAATCCAATTATCATTGGGACAGGAAGTGAGGTGAAATCTTCTGAACAGAAACACAGACAGCAAAACAAACATTACAGGGGTGTTACCCCTTCCCTATGTTATCCAAAAAGCTTAAAAATAGATTTTTTTGGCTAAAGCTACACTTAAAAAATGTACCTGTTCCAACTTACAAACAAATTCAACTTAAGAACAAACCTACAGTCCCTATCTTGTTTGTAACCCAGGGAGTGCCTGTATATAGGGTCATCCAAGGTCAAAAACAGACTACCCTTCATTAATAACTAATACACATCGATGATGCTCATAACAGGGATAATTCACCTATGACCCAAACTGCCTTTAACAAAAAAGAAAAATATAATATTGTAAAGCGCTGCGCAAACTGTCGGCGCTATATAAATACTGTAATATAATAATAATATAAACCCATATACAGGCAGTCCCTGGGTTATAAACAAAATAGGGTCAGTAGGTTTGTTGTCAAGTTGAATTTGTTTGTAAGTGGGAACAGGTACATTTTATAAGTGTAGCTTCGGCCAAAAATCCTATTTTTAAGCTTTTTGTATAGCATAGGGAAGGGTTAACACCCCCTGTAATGTTTGTTTTTCTGTCTAGGTTTCTGTTCATCTCACTTCCTGTCCCAATGATAATTAGATTTTGAAAATGTTGGGTTGTTGTGGAAACAAACCTTGGTGATAAAGCATCAGTGGAGACATCTTTTTCCCATAATAACTCTTACAGGAGTGAATTTCCCTGCCTAGGGGGAGATTTCCTCTCACTTCCTGTTGTCTCCCTCCATTTGTAAGTAGGAGTCGTTTGTAATTAATGTTAGTAATACATATTTTATTGCATAGGAAAATAAAACAAAAATAAATGAATACTTTAACACAAGACCACAGTAAAATAAGAAATAAAATTGTAAGGCAAGACAAAAATAGCTTAAAAACAATTAAAAACTAGAATTCATTTCACCTAGAATACTCAAGGCCAGTATGTACACCCGTCACAAAGGTCATTTGCAAAACAGCATAAAAAGAACTACTATATTAAAGTGGTTCTAAACTCAAAAGTTTTTTTTTTTTTTACCTTAGTGCATTCTGTGCAATTCAGATTATTATTATTTAGAATGTCCACAAATCCCAAAATAATGGATCAATGTGAGTCCAATGGAGGAAAATATCATCTATGTACCTGTGCCATGATAAAACATGGCACAGGTATATAGAGAGGTCCCCCCTGGACATAATGTCTCGCTTTAACCGGAAGAAGAAGTTGGAGCCATTGAACATTAACAGGCTTATCAAAACTGGAGCAGACAGAATCTGGAGCAGCTGTGCATGGCAATCAGCTTCTATCTTCAGCTTGTTCAGTTAAGCTTTGAAAATGAAAAATAGAAACTGGCTGGTTGCAATACACAGCTGCTCCAGTTTTGATAAATTCCTCTCATTGTGCCTTAAAATGAAATCTAGCAAAGATAAAAAAAAAAAAAAAAAACAATTGTGCTCCATCCAAAAAAATGGTTATTGTCCTATTGTATAGATAGAGCCTCAACAACCAAACCAACTAATATGGTCTCTATCTAAGTAGACCATCAAGTATACTGATTAGATGAGTGATGTCCTTCCCAATGGAAGGAAGTTTTTCTAAAATGAGTTTGAATTGTATGACGACACGTCATACTGGTGAATTTAAAGTATTTTTATGCACTTTGGGAAGGCTGTAAAAGCTGGGGTTTTAGGATAATCTAGTATTTTTCAAGATTCTCATCCCTATTTGTTCATACCCCCTCCCCCCTTTTTTGAGGGTTTTTGTGCTTCAGTAAGATTATCAGATTTATTAAACTGACAAGAAAGTTTTTAAACCTCTTTAGATACTTTGCACAAAACTTTGAAACAATGTTGACAAATTGTTGTTACTTTTTTCCCGTAATCCTAGACAAAGTATACAATATCCTATGGGTGGTGTCTAGGATCGCCTCCTACTACTACTACAAAGGGAAAGGTGGGTAGATTTTTGAGGTAATACCACTTCCACTCTGGGTCTAAATGAGACCGTAGAATGCCAGAGTAAATCTGGGTCTCACCTTCACCATAATGGAGTTTTTAGATGGGTGGAAAGGGA
>BLSH010360049.1:145343-161741 GCA_018402905.1 Glandirana rugosa | reverse complement strand
ATGCTATCCTTACGCTTTCTGATCCACTCTACTCACTCCCCTTTCTATTCAAAGATCTAGACACCTTCTTCCAGGTTTCAGGTCTGAGCATTAATCAGACCAAATGCTCTTTTCTCCCAGTAAAAATTTCATCAGACGCGTTACAAAAAATCCAAAACCTCTATTCATTCACATGGTCTCATCAATCCATCCGCTATCTTGGCATACAAATCACACCCACTTTTCAAACTTTATATCAACAAAACTTCCCACATCTTATCTCCCTAATTAAAAATCTCTTTAAATTATGGTCTTCTTTCCACATATCTTTTATGGGTAGATTATGTGCAGTTAAAATGATTATTCTACCTAAAGTCCTATTCTATTTCAGAACTATTTTTACCAATATCCCCAAATACAAAATCGTGTCCATTCAAAAAGACATCAACCGCTTTATATGGGCTGGTAAGAAACCTAGATGTAATCCAGACCTAATGTATAGACCCCACTCTGAAGGAGGCACAGGCCTCCCCAACATTTGGCATTACTACATAGCAGTAAGGCTGTCACATATAACACAATGGTTCGGATCAGATGAACACACTCCCTGGCTGAACTTCGAATCCTCTGCTGCGCTTCCCCACTGTATTCGTGGAGTACTGTGGTTGCAGAGTACTAAATCAAGACAATTCCAGCACAAAAATAGAGTAGTCTCACACCTTATACAATTATGGTTGAGACATAAAAACTATTACAATCTACATTCACATGTCCCTCCTCTGGCCACCTTTGTGGGTGACCAGGGGACGTGTAGGATACTCAGCCAAACTAACTCCTACGAACCCTGGCAGTCCCTTAATTTACTGACACTCATCGCCTTTACAAAAGCTGGTTCCTTCCCTTCCTTTAATCACTTGATGGAAACTCATGGTCTATCCCCCAATTTAAAATCACAATATGATGCTATAAAAGAATTCTTTCTAAACATTTTGCCCTATCACTTCAACCTCCTTTTACACCATTTGAGCAAATCTGTATCAATAACCCCAGAGGTAAAGGTATCATCTCTACACTATATAAAGCCCTGAGCTGCTCGGCACGGTCCCCGAAGACGCAGGCCATGTGTAAATGGGAATCAGACCTTAAATGTACGTTCTCCATTAAAGATTGGTACTGTTGCATTGACAACATGCGCAAATGCAATAGATCTACCACCTTCAGAGAAACTCCTACCAAACTTTTAATCCGCTGGTATATGTCTCCAGCGAAGATTCACTTATTCTATCCCGACATTTCATGCCTGTGCTTTAGGGGCTGCGGCGAGGTCAGTACCTTACTCCATATCTTTTGGAGTTGCAAACTCCTTGAACCAATTTGGAAAAACACAACTACAAAGGTAGCCCAACTCACAAAGAAATCAATCACCCTCTCTCCACAAATTTGTATCCTATACTTCACTATTCCAGATATTCCCAGATCTTGCATGAGACTTGTGCACACACTCATAAGTTCAATCCAGTGGATGATTGCTTGCAACTGGTTAACAGGCAATCTTCCATGGAACCAGGTCTTCGGAAGGATGAATATGGTCAGATTAACAGAGCGACTGTACTTTTCTGTTCAGGACAACATGCATTTATTTAATGAAAAGTGGTCCATGTGGACTGAGGACTAACCTTCTATTACCAGAACATTTGAGATTATACCACCTCCCTCCTCCACATCTACTTTTCATATTATGCTCTCCATTTTAAATGTCTACCTTATATTATCTACGTACCTTTATAACTTACTTCATGTATTATCTTGATGTACCATCCTTTCTTACCATTATGTCATACCGTGTACATGTGTCACCTCTTTTTATATGATGACCTTTAATAAAAGTTTGTAAACAAAAGTAATGGGGTAGGGGGAGCTCACCTTTTGAGTTTCTATCCATTTAACAACTATGTACTGGTAACACTTAGGCCTCATACACACAGACGTTTCTAAAAAAATAAACGTCAAGGGAAAAAAAGTCGGCGTTTTTCGGCGTTATGCATCGGCGTTTTTGAGCGTTAGTGAGCGTCGGCGTCAAAAGGCGTTTTTTAAAAAAAATCATCCCTCTGCTATTTTTCAACCTAAAAACGTCAGCGTCAAAAAACGCCGGTATAATAATAGGTGGCGTTTGTTGGCATATTGTGCCTTCGGCGTCAAAAAATGCCAAAACGTTACAGCCTCAGAACGCGATGGCTGTGGGTTCTAGTTTCAGCTCACTAACGCCGACGTCATCTACAGCTCAAAAACGCCGACGTTTTTATGGAGCCATTGACTAACATGGAGAGCTGCAAAAAACGCCGGCGTCAAAAAACGTCCGTGTGTATGAGGCCTAAAGATCAGGGGAGGGCTGGCAGCCTTAGGCCTGGGGGGCAAGTCCAGTCAAGTGGCCCATTGAACCACGGAATCAGCTCACCATCCATGCCACCTGGTTTTAGAAAGGATATTGATGTTATGAAGCAAGACAAATATGATACAATGTGGTAACAATTTAATGTTAATAGCAACAAAGGAGGTTTAACAAAAATAATGCGTCAATGCAGCTCATCAGTGCCCACCAATGCAGCCTCACCAGTGCCCATCAATTCAGCCTCACCAGTGCCCATCAATGCAGCCTCATCAGTGCCCATCAATGCAGCCTTGCCAGTGCCGATCAGTGCCGCCTGATCAGTGCCCATCATTGCAGCCTCACCATTGCCCATCCAATGCAGAGAGAGGAGAGCTGCTGGATTACACAGAGCGGGGATCTCCCGCATACCTGGAACGGCCGCTCTCATATGAAGTCCCTCCTCCTGGACCGGCTCCCCCCCCCCCCAGAGGCAGCCCAATGAGCCCAGCAGGATCCATGGTAGGGCCGGCCCTGGGCACCCCCCCTTTGCCTGCAGTTAGTTGTTGACTGCGCCCCTGGCCCCTACTTCCTTCCTCCACAAAAAGAAAAAAGTGTAAGCTGGCAGCGGCCGTCGGCCATTTTGAATGTAAGTTAGGGTGGCCTGGGGGGCAATTGCCACCCTGCCCCCTGGCCCAGCCCTCCTCTGCTTAAGATGCATGGCGATTAATATTATCCTGGTCTGTGGGAGGGGCTTGTTGCACAAGGGGAAGGGAGGAGTGGGTGGGTTTGATAGATAGTAGTTCTTTATTTAGTTAGTTTTGTTTTTCAAGCCTTTTTTTTTTTTTAAACTTTTTATTGCTTTTAACAGTGAGAAAACACACATACGGCTAGTCAGCTCGCGTAGGAGAGACCGCCCATAATACAACTCCCTAAAAAAAAAAAAAAAAAAAAAAAAATAACAAAAAGAAAAAAGAAAAAAATACAATAACACTGATACATGAATTTGGTCTGGATTTACAAACTGGTGCACTCTGAAATACAGTGGATAAGAAAATCACTAGCATATAACCAACAATGTTAGGGTACATAGACCTATATAATCCAGGGAGAAGTCCCCCCAGACTCACACCCAACTCCAATCCCAACAACATGCAGCACTCTACTATGCTGTGTCATCTCTCTCCAGCCATTTGGACCAGATTTTGTCAAACTTACGTGGACATCCTCTGCTGCTATAAGTGGCCTTATAAAGAGGCAGCTGCGAGTTAACCAGCTGCCTCCAATAAGCCTCTGTTGGCGCCGAAGGCTTTTTCCAATGAAGCACTATCGTCTTCCTAGCGTAATAAAGCAGGAGACCTATGAGAGTCCTACCCGCATTTGTGTTTATCAGACCCTCCACCAGCCCCAGCAGACATATCTGGGGTACTGGGGAGAGTGCAATCCCCGAGACCCCACTAACTATGGCATTGTTTTTCAAGCCTTGGTGTGCCCAATAGGCTCTGTATTGTACTTATCTTTTTTTAAAAAATAAATAAACAGAATTTTCAATATATATATATATATTATGCAATTTAAAGGATCTCCACCCCTCCTACTGACTCACTTTCTTTCTTTTAAGGAGAACAAGGTGGCGAATACGAGTTTTTAATTTATACAAATCTGTTTTTTCTTTTTTTTCGATATTTATTTAATGTAAACTATTTAAAACGAATAAAAAAAGATTTTAATTAAAAGAAAATGTATTGTAACTGTAATGTCTGCCTTCATATTGTAAAGTGCTGCTCAAACTGTTGGCGCTATATAAATCCTGTATTACAATAATAATAATAATAATAATATATTACATGTTTGTCTTTGGGTTTACTCAGTAGATTGCAATCTCTGCAGTGTGCCAGTAGGGGGCAATGCAGCTCTGCTCAGCGCTCAGCCCCATCACCTTCAATCAGGCCTGCTTTGTGTTTGTTGCACAGACAGGCTGATTTGCTGTGACAGGCTGTGATGAGCTGAGATGGCGCTCAGCACTGGAGACACCTGTAGGAACAGATCTGGATGCTATTGAATTGGAAGGAGCGTAATGACAATCAGGGACACAGCTGTCACTGCCCGAGATACTAAATGAAGGAGACCGGGGAACGCTCTGCTCAGATATCATCACTTAACTCTATTTTCCCCATGCCAGGGACAGAGGCAAAGGGGGGCATACAGGAGGGCGCCAGTGATACCAATTAGACTTTTACAGGAATTCTCAAGTGATGGCCCAGGGGCCGCGCTTGGCCCTCCAAGATCAGCTGAGACTGTGCTGGCCTAATTCTTTTTACATTCTGTGTAGCTCTTTACATCCTTGCCAATAACATAATGACAATTTAACTTCCTAAAGAGATACATTGTTGTTGTGAGTGGCCATGCACCCCAGAGCTTAACCGCAACCAAAGTTTAATCAACTGCCACAATGTAAATGGGCAATTATAAACTTACAAAAAGTTCGGACCTTCGAAAAGCCTCCTATCCAGGACCCCCCTCTCTTGGCTGGGCAGCCTAAGCAATTTGTGAGAGACCAGCCACTCATGTGGCCTGATGAGTGATATTTGACGTTTATTAGATATGTGCTGTTAGTTTCGTTCCGAATTAAAATTCAGACAAATTTTTCGGAAATTCATATGTATTTGAATTTATCGAATTACAATAGTACCGAATTTAAACAAATCCGATATAAGGAAAAAGAAAGTTCAGACGAAATTCGAATACAAATTATTTTCTTATCATTTTTGAACTTGAATAGTTTTTAAATTCGAATTCAAAAAGTTGTCAAATTCCAATAGCATTCAAATTCGAAAAGTCCTCGAACAAATACAAATAAATATTTCATTTCAGTGTCTTTCCTTTCTCTGACACCACCTATGGAAAGACACTGAAATGAAATATTTATTTGTATTTAGCCCGGGTATATTAAGAAAAATACAGGGAAGAATCCGGCAAAAGTGTCTGTCCTTGTCTGTAACGATTTTTTTATTTTAAGCATTTTAATAAAATACGTGGCATTGCCTGCAAAGAGCAGCCCCTGCTGACAGTGCTAGAATGTATAATGTCCCAATAGGCAGTTCACACATATAGGGGGTGTCTTCAGCAAACTGTTTTCAGGCTTTCTTGTGCATCATCTTTAGAAGAGGCTTCCTTCTGGGATGACAGCCATGCAGACCAATTTGATGCAATGTGCGGCGTATGGTCTGAGCACTGACAGGCTGTCCCCCCACCCCTTCAACCTCTGCAGCAATGCTGGCATCACTCTTGTCTTGTTAAACTGCTGCATGTTCTTGGCCACCGTGCTGCAGCTCAGTTTCAGGGTCTTGGCAATCTTTTTATAGCCTAGGCCATCTTTATATAGAGCAGGGTTCTCAACTCCGGTCCTCAGGACCCACCAACAGGCCAGATTTTAAGTATTACCTTGGGGAGATGCAGACTAGAATACTGCAATGACTGAACAGCAAATTATATCACCTGTGATGTATTTTAGTTATCCTGCAAACCTGGCCTGTTGGGGGGTCCCGAGGACCGGAGTTGAGAACCACTGATATAGAGCAACATTTCTTTTTTTCAGGTCCTCAGAGAGTTCTTTGCCATGAGGTGCCATGTTGAACTTGAACAGTGACCAGTATGAGAGAGTGAGAACACCAAATTTAACACACCTGCTCCCCATTCACACCTGAGACCTTGTAACATTAACGAGTCACATGACACCGGGGAGGGAAAAAGGCTAATTGGGCCCAATTTGGACATTTTCACTTAGGGGTGTACTCACTTTTGTTGCCAGCGGTTTAGACATTAATGGCTGTGTATGTAGGTTTAGGTCTGGACTGGCGCTTCCCTGAAAAGTCTGTTACTAGGGCGATAATCCCCTTTATTCTTAAATAAGTCTCATATAAAGTGCTAAATATGAGTGCTATGTGCAAAGTACACAAATATTAAAATCCAAAAAAAAAACGTGTATCCGTTTTTAACTTAGAAAGTGCCCAAGTGCTGGTGTATATATGAGTAGTAATAAATAATATATAACAATATAATATACCCAAAATATGATGGCATTTAAGGTGCTGGAGTGATGAATAATAAATATATGTATATCCTTGTGTTATTCAGTGTTTGCTCATAAACAAAATGACATATAACTCAAGACCTGCTACATGCATAGCCATATAAAGTGCTTCTGATATTCCCAACAGTTCTAGTGCAATATACTTTAGTGCTGTGCACTGTAAAACATCCACATGGAAGGAAGATAACAATGCTACAATACAAGCTGGTAAGATTCTTAAATACTGGTGTAATCAGTTATAACAAGTGTCCATATAGTGAAATCCAAAAAAATGCTTTTCTTGGTGTGGCACGTGTGCTCCCCAATTACCACCCTGCTTACCGGACAGCGCCAAGACCTAAACCTACATTCTCAACACTCCCTTTCAGGGAAGCACCACTGGAGGCAGCATACCCAGACACCGGCCCCAAAAAATCTCAAGCGCGGTTTCTCTTAGTATAATTAATGGCTGTGTGTTGAGTTATTTTGAGGGGACAGCAAATGTACACTGTTATACAAGCTGTACACTCACTACTTTACATTGTAGCAAAGTGTCATTTCTTCAGTGTTGTCACATGAAAAGATAGAATAAAATATTTACAAAAATGTGAGGGGTGTACTCACTTTTGTGAGATACCGTGTTTATCAGTATTTATGATTATATTTATAAACAAAGTCTGGGTGTATCGCCAAGCTGTCTGCAAGTATTTTCTAGTTCTTACGTTTTGGTATCATCTTTTCTATAATAACAATGTTACCGCATATGAGACCGGCCAGCTAAAAGCTATCTGACTGTAAGTTAAGTCACAGTAAAGCACAAAGTAAGTACATACAGGGGCTCTTTCACACATGCGGATCGTTTGGGGAGTGGCGGATGTCAGGGGTGACATGGCTGCTGACACCCGATCCGCTCCGATCCGCCAAAAACAGACGGATGGTAACCCTATTTTCCATCTGCCTGGCGGATCGGATCGGATGAACACGGACAGACGGCCCGTGCTCATCCGATTCTCCATAGAGGAGAATGGAGCTCTGACAGGTCAGTCTCTGCACTGTCCTGTCATCCGTCGGCTCAGCAGGGGTAAACGGATGGATCCCCGCTGAGCAGCGGAGCCCGTCAATAGGAGGGTTTACTTCCACATTTTGAAACCCAAAAACAAACATTTATTATATTGCAGCTCACCAAGGCTTAGATGTGAAGGCTGCATTTGTTTTCTCTTTTATAGGCTTTCTTTCTTCTATTTTCATCTGGTGATCTGGCCAGTAAGTCTGCTGTTGTTCAACATAACAGGCTCTCCTTAAGAACGTATCAGTATACATGGGTGAAACAAACCGTTTATCACCAGCAGGGGTGCTTACAATGATCAGCTTTCATTTATCCATGTCAAACCTTTATATAATGTGGCGAGGTTTGCACGGATTTAAGAGTAATCCGTTTCAACACAGGAGAGGACTTGCAACGTGGAAAAAATAAGAAGACTGGAGTTACATAGTTAGTTAGGTTGAAAAAAGACATAAGTCCATCCAGTTCAACCAAAACTTGAGTTGAGCTTTAAAGTGGTTGTAAAGGCAGAAGGTGCATTCTATGCATTAAGATAAAAAGCCTTCTGTGTGTAGCAGCCCTTCTAATACTTACCTGAGCCCCATCTCTCTCCAGCAATGTCCACGAGTGTCTCAGCCATTCGGGACTCTCCTTCTGATTGGCTGAGACACAGCCAATTAGCTCCCATTAGGTCCCGCGGTTGTCAATTAAAGTCATTCAGCCAATCAGGGGAGTGAGGGAGCGGGTTGGGTCAGGGCTCCGTGTCTGAATGGATACACAGAGCCCTGACTCAGCTCCAGTGCCCCCATAGGAAGCTGCTGGCTGTGGGGGCACTCAATAGGAGGGAGGGGCCAAGAGCAGCAAAGAGGGACCTGAAAAGAGGAGAATCGGGGCTGCTCTGTGCAAAACCAACTGCACAAAGGAGGTAAGTATGATATGTTATTTAACCACTTGCCGACCGCCGATCGGCAATTGACGGCGGCAAAGTGGCTCTGTAACGCGGATCGCCGTCATATGACAGCGGCCGCGAGATCGCGCCTAGTGAGCGCGCGCGCGCTTACTGTGTTCGGGGAGGGCCAGGGAGCGGGTGCGGCGGCTTCGATTGCCGCCGGCTACCCGCGATGCCCCCCCCGGAGTGAAGGAGCGGAGGTCCATGTATGTAAACACGGATCTCCGTTCTGTGAAGGGGGAAGGGCTGTGATCACAGCCTTCCTGTATACGGACGCTGTGACCACTTCCCTTCCCCTGTTAGGGCAGTCCCCATACAGTTAGAACACGCCCAGGGAACACAGTTAACCCTTAGAGCGCCCCCTGCAGGTTAACCCCTTCACTGCCAATGGCATTTACACAGTAATCAGTGCATTTTTATAGCACTGATCGCTGTATAAATGCCAATGGTCCCAAAAAAGTGTCAAAATGGTCCGACATGTCCGCTGAAATATCGCAGTACCGCTAAAAAACGCAGATCGCCATTACTAGTAAAAAATAAAAAAAAATAAAAACCCCAAAAATGAATTCTCATCATCCGTAAACGCAACCACTTTTGCGCAAACCAATCAATAAACGCCGATTGCAATTTTTTTTATCGCAAATATGAGGAAGAATATAAATCGGCCAAAAACGGTGAAAAAAATTTTTTTTTATATTTTTTTTTGGATTTGTATTTTAGCAAAAAGTAAGAAATTTGGGGTTTTTTGCAAAATTGTCGCTCTTCTTTTGTTTATAGTGGCGATCAGAAATGACGCAGAGGTGATCAAATACCACCAAAAGAAAGTTCTATTTGTGTGAAAAAAAGGACGCAAATTTCGTTTGGGTACAACGTCGCACGACCGCGCAATTGTCAGTTAAAGCGACGCAGCGCCGAATCGCAAAAAGGGCTCCGGTCCTAAAGCTGGAAATCCTTCCGGGGCTGAAGTGGTTAAAAAATAAATAAAAATGAGACTCATTTTAACTGCTGGCCGACCAGCCGCTGCAGTTATACTGCGGCAGGTTGGCTCGGCTGCACAAAACGCCGTACCAGTACAGCGGTCCCTCTAATGGGGATCTGTGACTGTAAAAAAACACATCCCCGTTCTGACAGGGAAGTGGAGAGATCTGCTGTTCCCAGTGATCGGGAACATCGATCTCTCTCTCTACTCCCAGTCACTACACTCCTCCTACAGTTAGAAACTCCTCCCTAGGGAACACATTTAACCCCTTGATTGCCCCCTAGTGTTAACCCCTCCCCTGCCAGTGTCATTTATACAGTAATCAGTGGCTATTTTTAGCTCTGACCGCTGTATAAATGTCACGGGTCCCAAAAAAGTGTCAAAAGTGTCTGATCTGTCCACCGCAATGTCGCAGTCTCACTAAAAATCGCAGATCACTGCCATTACTAGTACAAAAAAAATTATAATAAAAATGCCATAAATCTATCCTCTGTTTTGTAGACGCTATAACTTTTGTGCAAACCGGTCAATATACACTTATTGCGATTTTTTTTACCAAAAATATGAAGAATATATATTGGCCTAAAGTGATGAAGAAATTTGTTTTTACATTTTTTTTTAGATATTTATTATAGCAAAAAGTAAAAAATACTGTTTATTTTTTCAAAATTGTCAGTCTTTTTTTGTTTATAGTGCCAAAAACAAAAAACGCAGAGGCGATCAAATACCACCAAAAGAAAGCTCTATTTGTGGGAAAAAAAGGACGTCAATTTTGTTTGGGTACAACGTCACACGACCGCGCAATTGTCTGTTAAAGCGACGCAGTGCCGAATCGCCTGGTCATTAAGGGAGTGAATCCTTCCAGAGCTGAAGTGGTTAAGTAAATAATAACTAAATGCATGGTTTTATTACAGACATTGGGGATGATTTACTAAAACCGGAGCACTCAAAATCTGGTGCAGCTGTGCATGGGAGCCAATCAGCTTCTAACTTCAGCTTGTTCAATTAAGCTTTAGCAATAAAACCCGGAAGCTGATTGGTTTCTATGCACCAGATTTTGCATATTCACGTTTCAGTAAATAACCCCCATTATTTTTTTTTCCCACTGGAGTTCTGAAATTCGGATCCAAGCACGTGATTGGTCCTCTTCCTTGGCTCTCCGTGCCATAAATAAAACTGTGGCCTTCTTTTCATCCCCGCAGAGATGTCGCCCAGCGCTGCGCTTTCTGCAAACATTACATCTCTCCATGGTCCCGCCATTATGTCTGTCCTTTAATCTCCCCGGCCTGTGCAAGAACATTTCAAAGGCTTCCACAGAAATGTGCCCTCCGGTAATTGAATAATATCTACATTACACCCGCTTTGTTCTTCCTCCAGCGGCGGGGACATCAGAGCACGCCTCCCCTAGGGGCCGCAATGGGGTGATGGGGCCCCAAACACCAGCAGCGGTGGATTAATGCTCTTTATTCTGGAGCAAGAGACGCAAAGTACAGGTGCGACATTTTATAATGATCTCTAGGGACGCGCTACGGTGTTGTAATTCCTCATAGGACCGCGGGGCATCAGAGTCCTGGTACTGATATTTTATTTGAGTTCTGCACCTAGTGATTGTTCAATAAGCATTTCCTGAGCTTTAGCGCTTGCTGATTCCCGGGGCGCTTCATGCAGCGATACCCCTGCGGGTCATATGGGCCCAATGCCCCCATTCACAGCATGCACAGTCAGCAACACTGCAATTCTTCGATGGGCTCAAGGATCAGTCTAGGGGTTTATTTTTGTGTTTTTATTAACCGCTTCAGTCCCAGAAGGTTTTACCCCCCTTCCCGACCAGGCCATTTTTTGCAATATGGCACTGCGTTACTTCAACTGACAATTGCATGGTCGTGCAATGCTGTACCCAAATACTGTACCCAAGTATGTCCTTTCTTCCCCACAAATAGAGCTTTCTTTTGATGGTATTTGTACCACAAAAAATAAAAACCGCAGAGGTGATCAAACAAAAAAATTAACAGTTTTGAAAAAAAAAAAACAATAAAAATTTGTAAAAAATCAAATTTCTTCATCAGTTTAGGCCAGTGGTTCTCAACTCCAGTCCTCGGGACCCCCCAACATGCCAGGTTTGCAGGATAACTGAAATACATCACAGGTGATATCATTTGCTGCTCAGTGATTGCAATATTCTAGTCTGCATCTCTCCAAGGCAATACTTAAAATCTGGCCTGTTGGTGGGTCCCGAGGACCGGAGTTGAGAACCACTGGTTTAGGCCAATGTGTATTCTGCTACATGTTTTTGGTAAAAAAAAATCCCACTAAGCGTATATTGATTATTGCGCATATAAACTATGGGATAGATTTATGGAATTTTTAAAAATTTTTTACTAGTAATGGCAGCGCTCGATTTTTAGCGGGACTGCAACATTGCAGCGGACAAATCTGATACTAAGTAACACTTTTTGTGGACCAGTGGCACTAATACAGTGATCAGTGCTAAAAAAATGCACTGTCACTGTATAAATGACACCGGAAGGGAAGTAGTTAACATCAAAGTGTTAAATGTGTCACTAGGGAGTGCTTGCTAACTGTGTGTGGGAGGTGCTTTAACTGGAGGAAAACAGAGATCCGTGTTCCTGCTTAGCAGAGACACAAAATCTCCATCTTCCCCTCTCACACAACGGCGATCTGCCTTGTCTACATAGGCAGACCGCTGTTCTGCCTCTCTCTGGAACATCGGATCCGCCGGACCTGCTGACTGGCTCCCACTTTGCCCAATCACAGCGGGAGCAGGTCGCCGGCGGTGCGCATGCGCTCCCCAGACCCAGAAACAAAAAAGACGTGCGGGTACCTGATTTTGCGCTGAAGGGCCCTGCCTCAATATATGTGCATGGGCCAGTCTGGAGGCGGTTAAACTACCATTATTAGGAGGGCTACTCCCAATAACCCACAAGCTGCTGTGAGTCTATTAAACCTCTCAGTAACCTACATTTTTCCATGAAATGGGGGTCAGAATGTTCTGTTACTGACTTTATATCTATCATAAGCCCCAAACTACTGGAAACGAATTATACATAACACACAAGGGCAGTTATAAACTTGAACCACAAGATGGCGTGAGCGCACACCTGTGGAATATACAAGGGCAATTATGAACTTATACCACAAGATGGCGTGAGCGCACAACTGTGGAATATACAAGGGCAGTTATAAACTTACACCACAAGATGGCGTGGGCACACACCTGTGGAATATACAAGGGCAATTATGAACTTACACCACAAGATGGCGTGAGCACACACCTGTGGTATATGCAAGGACAATTATGAACTGATCTTATACCACAAGTTGGCGTGGGCACACACCTGTGGAATATACAAGGGCAGTTATAAACTTACACCACAAGATGGCGTGAGCACACACCTGTGGAATATACAAGGGCAATTATGAACTTATACCACAAGTTGGCGTGGGCACACACCTGTGGAATATACAAGGGAAATTATAAACTAACACCACAAGATGGTGTGAGCACACACCTGTGGTATATGCAAGGACAATTATGAACTTATACCACAAGATGGTGTGAGCACACACCTGTGGTATATGCAAGGACAATTATGAACTTACACCACAAGATGGCGTGAGCACACACCTGTGGAATATACAAGGGCAAGTGTGAACTTACACCACAAGATGGCATGGGCACACACTTGTCAAACACACAAGGACAGTGGCAGTGGAGGGGGGGAGGAGGCAAATAAGCGGAGCTTCAACTTTTAGGTGAAGCTCTGCTTTAAGGCCACCTACCGCAGATTTACTACAGCAGAGCGGCCCACCTGCTCTGGATCAGGTACATGTATGTGATCCAGTATTTCCGGGTAGGGAGCGCGCACCCGCTGCCCCAGCTGTGATGTCATTCACTACGGCACAAGCCGAAAATCATCACACAGCACGCACATTACACATTGTTAGGCACACAGTTAACCCCAAATTGCCCCTAAATGTTAACCCCTTCCCAGCCAATGTCAGTATAGTGACAGTGTATAATATTAGCACCGATCACTGTATTAGTGTCACTAGCAATGTCAGTGCCAGTTATTTTCCACAAAGTGTCAGTTAGTGTCAGATTGTCTGCCACAATATTGCTGTCCCCTTATAACTATTACTAGTATATAGAAAAAAATAATCCCGTACATATCACATAGTTTGTAGGCCCTATACTTCCACACAAAAAAAATAAAAACCACAGAGGTGATCAAATACCACCAAAAGAAAGCTCTATTTGTGGGGAGAAACAGATATAAATGTCATTTGTGTACAGTGTCCCATGACCGCACAATTAATTGTCAGATAAAGTAATGCAGTGCTACTTTAGCTGGGGGGGTTGAAGGAAAATGTATTGTTATTAATTATAATGGTTCAACATAGCCATGCCCACTTTTGTCTGAACACCTCTGTTTTAATGCAATGCCAACCTAATGTTCTATGCCAGGAGGCAACTGTAGTTTGATATTCAAATACACTCTCATTGTATATCTGCATGGGGTTTGATATTCTCATTGTATATCTGCATGGAGTTTGATATTCTCATTGTATATCTGCATGGGGTTTGATATTCTCATTGTATATTTGCATGGGGTTTGATATTCTCATTGTATATCTGCATGGGGTTTGATATTCTCATTGTATATCTGCATGGAGTTTGATATTCTCACTGTATATCTCCATGGGGTTTGATATTCTCATTGTATATCTGCATGGGGTTTGATAATCTCATTGTATATCTGCATAGGGTTTGATAGTCTCATAATATATTTGCACGGGGTTTGATATTCTCATTGTATATATGCATGGGGTTTGATATTCTCATTGTATATATGCATGGGGTTTGATATTCTCATTGTATATCTCCATGTTGTTTGATATTCTCATTGTATATCTGCATGTTGTTTGATATTCTCATTGTATATCTGCATGGGGTTTGATATTCTCATTATATATCTGCATGGGGTTTGATATTCTCATAATATATCTGCATTTTGTTTGATATTCTCATAATATATCTGCATGGGGTTTGATATTCTCATAATATATCTGCATGGGGTTTGATATTCTCATTGTATATCTGCATGGAGGTTGATATTCTCATTGTATATCTGCATGGAGTTTGATATTCTCATTGTATATCTCCATGGGGTTTGATATTCTCACTGTATATCTGCATGGGGTTTGATATTCTCACTGTATATCTGCATGGGGTTTGATATTCTCATTGTATATCTGCATGGCGTTTGATATTCTCATTGTATATCTCCATGGGGTTTGATATTCTCATTGTATATCTCCATGGGGTTTGATATTCTCACTGTATATCTGCATGGAGTTTGATATTCTCATTGTATATCTCCATGGGGTTTGATATTCTCATTGTATATCTGCATGGGGTTTGATATTCTCATTGTATATCTGCATGGAGTTTGATATTGCATGTCTGAATGATGGTTTCACTCAAAATCAATAAAAACTGGAGGTTTTTTATACCCCAAACAAGCCGGCCCAGGTGAGTGTCTATGGAGGGGGCATTAGAGTGTAAGCTCTTGGGGACAGATGAGAAATGGAAAATATAACATGAAATTGCAGCTTCCATCGGCCTGTTAAACACGGGTCTGCACTCTGTGTATTCGGTGGACTGTGGCATCTGCCGGGAGCGGAGCCGTAGGCGTTGCGCCGGCTGCGGTTATGAGTTTGTTGTGTTTGTCGCCCGATGCTCTTTTCCGCGTCTGCTGGCTCCCGGGATGTGTAAATCTGTCTTCTAGCAGCTGTCACTCTTCTGCCTGATTGACGGGTAACATATCGCCGAGCCGGCGAGCCAGATGGATCTCCCGCCATGCCACTGATTAATGAGGGAGTGCGAAACGCGGGATTCACTGTGTCAGATGACGAAAGGTTTAATCTTGTGCTGGGGGGAAGTGTAAAAAGCTGTCAAAGTTCGGGGAAGCCGCGCTCTACGTTTTGGAAGACTCAGGTTCACGGAAGGAAATCTAACATTCAGTATTGCCAAAAATGGCAAAAATAGAGTCTGTGCCCTACAAACTGCCGCTGTTCAGCAGCCAGAAGATGTCGAGAAAAAAATGGAACATTGGGGTTTATTTACTAAAGGCAAATTCACTCTGCACTACAAGTGCAGTCGCTGTAGATCTGAGGGGAAGATCTGAAATGGGGGGAAGCTCTGCTGATTTTATCATCCAATCATGTATAAGTAAAATGCTGTGTTTTATTTTCCTCGCATGTCCCCCTCAGATCTACAGCGACTGCACTTCCAAGTGCACTTGTGGAGCAAAGTGGATTTGTCTTTAGTAAATACCCCCCCCCGTCTCTTATGTGATTCCTTGGCAGATGCCCCTAGGAATGGGTCCTGTGATTTGTCAGCAGCTGCCCCATTCACCATCACATTGGGTGCCCGGTGCAGCATGCTAAGTAATGTGTCAGTGTGACTCTCCCCGGGACAATACCTTCATCTGCTCTTCCCTCCAGATGAACGCACCATTTTTGTTCAGGCATCATTCAGGGTCACCATCTACTTCCTGGACTGAGAAGCCGGCTCAGAAGTTACACAGGCATTTCCCCAGTCTCTCCTTCCCCAGTGATCAGTCTGTTGCAGGCAGGAGGAAGCATCTCCTCAATCTCTCCTCCCCCAGTGATCAGTCTGCTGCAGGCAGGAAAAAAACATTTCCCCTGTCTCTCCTCCCCCAGTGATCAGTCTGCTGCAGGCAGGAAAAAAACATTTCCCCAGTCTCTCCTCTCCAAATAATCAGTCTGCTGCAGGCAGGAAAAAAACATTTCCCCAGTCTCTCCTCTCCAAATGATCAGTCTGCTGCAGGCAGGAAAAAAACATTTCCCCAGTCTCTCCTCCCCCAGTGATCAGTCTGCTGCAGGCAGGAAAAAACATTTCCACTAGTGGCCCTTTCCTCTCTGACTCCTTTACAAAAAAGGACGGACGTCGTCTGACTAGTGACCC
>BLSH010360049.1:87159-115123 GCA_018402905.1 Glandirana rugosa | reverse complement strand
CCCCAGAGTGCTACTATGGTAACACTATATTGTAAATGTAAAATATAAAAAAAAAAAGAAAAGAGAAAAAATATTTTAAGAAAATTTAAAAAAATATATTATTATTTTTTTTTTTAAATACTGTCACCAGTAAGTGTCCCTGATCACTACTGCAACAGTTATATGATGGCGCTGTACTGTACTGGTGACATTATGTAAAAAAAAAAAAAAAACTGAAATTTTTTTTTTCATTTTCCAAAAAAATACAACTTCAGAAAACTTGCCATGCCTCTTACTAAATACCTCACACTGTCTACTTTCTAAAAAGGGGTCTTTTGGGGGGTATATATACTGTCCTGGCATTCTCAGGCCTCGAGAACTGAGATCGGCCATCAGTACATCAGGATTGATCACGATTGATCGATTTTCAGATATATATCCCATAGTTTGTACTTTGTAGACTTTATAGCTTTCCTGCAGACTAAATAATATACACCGTTTTCGGTTATTTTCACAGAAGAATACACTTTGGCCTAAATTTCTGAAGAAAGATTATTTATTTGCAAAATTGTATAACAGAAACGAAGAAAAACTGTTTTCTTTTTCAAAATGTTTGGCTTTTTTTCGTTTATTTAGTGAAATATAAAAAACTCAGTGGTGATTAACCACTTCAGCCCCGGAAGAATTTCCCACTGTAGGACCAGAGCACCTGACGCGGACGTGCGGCGTTGTACCCAAACGAAATTTGCATCCTTTTTTTCCCACAAATAGAGCTTTCTTTTGGTGGTATTTGATCCCCTCTGCGTCATTTCTGATCGCCGCTATAAACCAAAAAAGTGCGACATTTTGAAAAAAAAACAATATTTTTTATTTTTTGCTAAACTACAAATCCAAAAAAAAAATATAAAAAAAAGTATTCATCAGTTTTGACCGATAGATATTCTTCCTCATATTTGTGGTAAAAAAAAATCGTGATCGGCGTTTATTGATTGATTTGCGCAAAAGTTGCCGCGCTTACAAACCATGAGAATTAATTTATGGCGTTTTTATTATTTTTTTTAATTTACTGGTAATAGTGGCGATCTGCGATTTTTTTTTATTGGGACTGTGGTATTGGGGCGGACATGTCGGACATTTTTGGCACTTTTTTGGGACCAATGACATTTATACAGCAATCAGAAATGTAAATGTCCACTGATTTCTGTATAAATGTCATAGGTAGTGAAGGGGTTAACCTGCAGGGGGTGATCAAGGGGTTAACTGTGTTCCCTGTGTGTGTTACTAACTGTGAGGGGGCTGGGTTGCCAGGGGCATAAGAGATCTAACTGATCCCAGTGACAGGGATCAGTAGATTTCTCACATGTCGCCTGACAGAGCGGGGAACCGCCATGTTTACATCAACGGTTCCCCGTTTTTCTTCTGTGCCAGGCAATCGCGGGTAGCCGGTGGAGATCAAGTCTGTCCGACCCGCGGCCATAGTGCTGGAGAGTACGGTGGGCACGAGAGTGCGCCGCCCTCCCGCCCGCTAGCCGCGCATGAGCAAGCTGACGTTTATAAACGGTGATTCATGGAATCGTGCCACTCTGCAGCAGTAAATGTATGCAAGCCGGTCCGGAGCCGGATAAACACCACCAAAAGAAAGCTCTATTTGTGTGAAAAAAAATGATACAAATGTTATATGGGTACAGAGTTGCAGGACCGCGCAATTGTCATTCAAAGTGCGATAGCGCTAAAAGCTGAAAATTGCCCTGGACAGAAAGGGAGTAAAAGTGCCCGATATTGAAGGGGTTAAATACATTTTTTTTATGCTGGGAATTCAGATAGAAGTACATTTGCTCACTGGAATGGACGGTTGTGATCACACAGACTCGTGTTTATGAAATAACATTATCGTGTTTATTGCAAAGAAGATACAATGTTTGCAGTTTTTACTTTCACAGAATAAATTAGTAGATAGAATGAGAGCCGGGTTAAATCTCAGTTAATACAATCAGCAATAGAAATAACTAGGTGTGAATTAATATGTGAGAAATGAGCAGAGGAATCACTTACCCAGAATTAGCCTTTAGTTATTGTAATGAGCCAGACTGAAAAGGCTATTGAAGCAGACCTAACATCAGGTAGGTAAGTGTGCCAAGCAATGTATCAGTATGAAGCCCGATGTGCATGGTCCAAAAATTGTCCAGTTCAATAAAACCATAGAACCATATGGCATGTCTGCTGTATCCCTTCCTGCCCAGACCAATTTTCAGCTTTCAGCGCTGATGCATTTTGAATGACAATTGCGCGGTCATGCGACACTGTACCCATATGAAATTTTTATCATTTTCCCCCCCGCAAATAGAGCTTTCTTTTGGTGGTATTTGATCACCTCTGGGGTTTTTATTTTTTGCGCTACAAATAAAAAAATGACAGAAAATTTTGAAAATAATTTTTTTTCTTTGTTTCTCTTACAAAACGTAAATAAGTATGTGTTCTCCTTCACTGATGGGCACTGATAAGGCTGCACTGATTTGCACTGATGAGATGGCACTGATGAGGTGGCACTGATGGGTACTGATGATGATGCACTGATAGGTGGCATTGATATGCAGCACTGATGAGCACTGATAGGCAGCACTGATGGGCACTCATAGGCGGCACTTATGGGCACTGATAGACGGCACTGATGGGCACTCATAGGTGGCACTGGTGGGCACTAATAGGTGGCACTGATGGGTGGCACTGGTGGGCACTGATAGGTGGCACTGATAGATGGCACTGTTAAGCAGCACTGATCAGGAGGCGCTGGCAGTCATCACTTATGGGCACTGAATGCCATCCCTATTGGGCATGGATTGGCCTACCTGGTGGTCCTGCGGTGGGTATCCCTGGTAGTCCTAGGTGGGCATCCCTGGTGGTCCTGGGTGGCATCCCTGGTGTTCCTGGGTGAGCATCCTTGGGGGGCTGCACTGATAATCAATCAGTGCAGACCCCCCCCCCCGTCCAGAGAGCCGCCGATCGGCTCTCCTCTACTTGCGTCTGGCAGTGCGAGTGGAGGAAACGATTCCTATTTACACTGTGATCAGCTGTGATTGGACACAGCTGATCACATGGTAAAGAGCCTCCATCAGAGCTGACACACCACATCACTGATTGCTGAGATGCGTGCCCCGCGGGCGCGCGCTGGCTTGTTATTCTGCTTCACGTCATATGATGACGTCCAGTCAGGATAACTGAACCACTTCCTGGCTGTCATTCTGTTATAGGCCGGGCGGTAAGTGGTTAAAGTGGTTGTAAACCTCAGACATGAAATCTGAACAAAGCATATCCCACTATAGTGTGTACTTGTCTCAATCCAGAGCACTAAGGGTCATTTTTGTCTGCTGCCTCCTTCCTCTGCTATCAGCATGAGTCACTTCTAACAAGTTTTCCGGAAACCAAGAGAAAAATGGTGATGGGGAGGGATCTCCAGCTGATTGACAGCTTCAGCTCTGTTCCAATGTGAAGGGAGGGGGGTATCCCTTCCCACCAATCAGCTCTCAGAGTTCTCCTCATTGGTGTAACTTCAGCTCTCTGCCCCCTGCATTTCAGAGCTGAGAGATCCAGTTGTAAATTCTGCACTTTGAATGGATGTAGGGCAGTGGTTCTCAATTCCGGTCCTCGGGACCCACTAACAGGCCAGGTTTGCAGGATAACTGAAATACATCACAGGTGGTATCATTTGCTGCTCAGTGATTGCAGCATTCTAGTTTGCATCTCCCCAAGGTAATACTTGAAATCTGGCCTGTTTGTGGGTCCCGAGGACTGGAGTTGAGAACCAATGATGTAGGGGAAAGACATCTGTAGATAAACAGGTACAACTTATGTAGAAGAATTTGTTTCATCTCTGTGTATCACTTGAGGCCAGTCACTTCACTTGGTATATGGAAAGGTTTAAAGCCACTTTAACCACTTCAATACTGGGCACTTTCACACCCACACTAATTTTCAGCTTTCAGCGTTCTCACACTTTGAATGACAATTGCACGGTCATGCAGCACTGTACCCATATGAAATTTTTATCATTTTTTTCACATAAATAGACCTTTCTTTTGGTGATATTTAATCACCACTGGGGTTTTTATTTTTTGCTAAACAAACGAAAAGAGACTGAATTTTTAAAACAAAACCAAAACATTTTACTTATTTTAATTAGTTTAGTTTTTGCAAACAGGTAATTTTTCTCCTTCACTGATGTGCACTGATAAGGGGGCACTGATGGGCACTATTAGCCTGCACTGATGGGCACTGATAGGCTGCACTGGTAGGTGGCACTGATGAAGCAACACTGATGGGCACTGATAGGCTGTACTGATGGGCACTGATGAGGCGGCACTGGGGAGCACAGATGAGAAGGCACTGACGAGACTGCACTGATAGGTGGCACTGATGGGCATTGATAGGTGGCACTGATGGGCGCTAATAGGCAGCACTGAAGGGTGTTAATAGGCAGCACTGAAGGGTGCTAATAGGCGGCGCTGAAGGGCACTGATAAGCAGCACTGATGGGCACTGATGAGGAGGCAATGATTGGCAGCACTGTTTGGCACTAATTTGGAGTACACATTGGCATCACTCATGGGCATGTTTGACCATTCTTCCAGAAGTACATTTGTGAGGTCAGGCACTGATGTTGGACGAGAAGGCCTGGCTCGCAGTCTCTCGGGTTGAAGTCAGGACTCTGTGCAGGCCAGTCAAGTTCCTCCACCCCAAACACGCTCATCCATGTCTTTATGGAGTCCTGACCGCAACCCGATAGAGCACCTTTGGGATGAATTAGAGCAGAGACTACAAGCCAGGCCTTCTCGTCCAGCATAAGTGCCTGACCTCACAAATGCGCTTCTGGAAGAATTGGTCAAACATTCCTATAGACAGATGCCTAAACCTTGTGGACAGCCTTCACAGAATAGTTGAAGCTTTTATAGCCAACGGTGGGCCAACTCAATATTGAACCCTACGGACTAAGACTGGGATGCCATTAAAGTTCATGTGTGTGTGTAAAGGCAGGCGTCCCAATACTTTTGGTAATATAGCGTATGAATGCTTTGGGGTGCACATCCTAATGCAATAGGCTGTGCACACCTATGAAGCTCTTATACACGTCTTTAAATTTTAACCCAAACCCTTTCTAACTCTGAGCTGCGTCATTAAGCAGGCGGACCGGTATCGGTCATACGGTCTGCCTTAGGCTGTAGTTCCGCCGTCAGTTTCTCTTTGCAGGGTGCAGCCGGCGCTTATGCCTAATAAACTCTCATTAATAGGGAAGACGGGATAGTGTTGCTCCTCTTTAATGAAAAAGCACGCCGTTCGTGGCCCCTCAGCTCCATTGTCACGCCGCTCTTCCCTCGCCCTTCTCCCGGAGGCTTTATCTGCTGAAATTTGCAATTTAAAAATGAGACACAAAATAATTAAGAGAGGCCCCGCGTGCGTTCCTGTGCAAGGACGAGACGCACCGTGACAGATTGCGGTGACACAGAAAGCGTCTGCTTGTCTCCTGTGCATGGCACATGTCATGTTTTCTGGTAGCACCGCTGAGTCCCAGCACCTCTGGGCCATGGCAGGGAAGATGAGATTGATCTGATGGATAATTCTTGTTGCTTCGTTCAGCCTGTTCCTCCAACAATCAAGTGGACAACAGGGCCACAAACTTGCAAATATGCCCCCCCCCCCCCCCAACACTCTGGCTTTCATTAACCATTTGCCGACCGTATAACTTAAATATGGCGGCAAGGTTGCTCTCCTGCTACTAAATACGTGATTTGGCATTTCCGGGTAGGGCGCGGGTGCGCCGCCGGTCACCTGGCTCTGCTGTGATTATACACAGCAGGTATCAATCAGCGGGTGCCGGCCAATAGATGACCGCCAGCACCCGCCAATCGTCGGGAAGACACACAGGGCAAGGCTCTGCCTATGTAAACAAGGTAGAGCTCTGTCCTGTTAGCCGCAAATCAGGGAATAAAACCCATGACTTCCCATAGTAAAAACAACTCACACACCAAAACACTGGTTACAGTGGTAGCACACATTTAACCCTTTGATCACCCTAGATCAGGGGTCTCCAAACGTTCTTAACCACTTCAATACTATGCACTTAGAACACTTTACTTCCAGACCAATTTTCAGTTTTCAGTGCTGTTGCGCTTTGAATGACAATTGCGCGGTCGTGCGACGCTGCACCCAAACAGATTTTTTATCATTTTGTTCCCACAAATAGAGCTTTCTTTTGGTGGTATTTGATCACCCCTGCGGTTTTTCTTTTTTGCGCTACAAATAAAAAAAGACCGAAAATTTTGAAAAAAAAAAAAAATCTCTATTTTTGTTACAAAACTTTTTAAATAAGTAAATTTTCTCCATCACTGGTGGGCACTGATGAGGCTACACTGACGGGCACTGATGTGGCAGTACTGATTGGCACTGATGAGGCGGCACTGATGATGAGGCACTTATATGCAGCGATGATGAGCACTGTTAGGCGGCACTGATAAGCAGCACTGACGGGTACTGAGAGGTGGCACTGATATACAGCACTGATGGGCACTGATATGCAGCACTGACGGACACTGCTAAGCGGCACTGATGGGCACTAATAGACAGCACTGATTGACACTCATAGGCGGCACTGGGCACTGATAGGTGGAACTGATAGGTGGGCACTGGTAGGTGGCAATGGTGGGCACTGATATGTGGCACTGGTATGCATTGATAGGGGCACTGGTGGGCACTGATAGGGGCACTGGTGGGCATATATATTGATAGGGGCTCATTCCCTGGTGGTCTAGGGTGGCATCTGAAGGTGGCACTGAGTGCCATCCACATTGGGCAGTATTTCACTTACCTGGTGGTCTAGGGGGGTCTCCCTGGTGGTCCAGATCGGCTCCCTGGTGGTCCCTGGTCGGCTCCCTGATGGTCCTGGGTGGGCACATCCCTGGTGGTCCCTGGGCAGGCTTCCCTGGTGGTCTAGGGTGGCGATGCGAGGGAGGGCTGTGCTGATAAACGGCTTTCCTGTATTACACTGTGACCAGCCATGATTGGTCACGGCTGGTCACATGGTAAAGTGCTTCGGATCGAAGCGCTTTACCGAGATCGGTATTGCGGTGGGTCAGACTGACCTCCCACACCACCGATCGCCGCAATGTGTGCCCCCCCCGGGCGTGCGGCAGCTTGTTATCCTGAGGACGTCATATGACGTCCAGTCAGGATAACTGAGCCACTTCCCGGCCGTCATTTTGCATACGGCGGTCGGGAAGTGGTTAAAGCAGTTTTTTTTTAAATTAAATAATCCCTGGCGATCCTGCCATGAGGGTCCCTGTTTAGGCACTTCCTGTTATATGGTGACAACGCTCTGTCCCTGTCTCCCAATTGGGCTCCTGTGTTGTCACCCTGTCACACGGGCTTCCCAAGGAAACTACAATTGATCATTTCAGCGCACATTACAAAGGTATAGTCCAATGTTGTCATCATCATAATAGGCACTTCCTGTTATAAAGTGACAGCACTTTGTTCCCTGTATTCCAATTGTGCTTCTGCGTTGTCACCCTGTCCCATGGGTTTCCAATGAAGAATACAGATAGCAATTTCTACACAAATTACAGAGTTGTGTTCCTCTGTTCTCAGGGAAACCCATCTTGAGAGATGCCATGCAATCATCTCCAGATTTATTAAAAATGGAGTGTGAATAATTTGGTGCATAGAAACCAATTGGCATCCAGGTTTTATTGTCAAAGTTTAATTGAACAACTGAAGCCCCTTTCACATGGGCATCCCGTTCAGGTCCGCCTGTCCGTTTTTCAGTGACATGTCCACTGACACCCGCCGCCCTCCAAGCCGATCCGTGATCCGTAAAATCCGATGGATGGAAACCCTATTTTTCCATCCATCTGGGGATCGGATGACAATGGACAGGCGGTCCGTTGTCACCCGGTTTCCCGTAGAGGAGAGCGAAGCTCTGAAAGATCCGTCTCCGCACAGTTTGCAGAGACGAATCTGTCATCCGTCGGCTCTGCTGGGATCAGCGGAGTGATCCCTGCTGAGCAAAAATGGACCCACACAAGGACACGTCCATGTGAAAGGAGCCTTAGAAGCTGATTGGATACCATGCACAGCTGCACCGATCTCCCCAAAAGTTCCTACAAGGAGGCTGCTGGGGAGTCGCTAGCACTGAGATGCAATGAAGGATAAACAAAGGTAAAAACAGCAATTTTATTAACAATATGGTAATTACTGATGTTGCTCAGTGCTTTTAATTTTATCTCGCCTTTCACACTGGCTCTAATGCATTTATAATGGAGAAAATTTTACCAAAATTTGCAATTTTTACAGACATTTTCAAGGAGATTTTGTTCAGCCCTACCGAAAAAAGAGCCATTGTGAGCGATGGTGTGATTAGAATACTGTGACTGTGGCAGTTTGAACTCAAATTAAATCCTATTTATTTCAGCCACCTGATGGGGGCTGGGCACTGCGCACTTTTTTACTCCACGTCTGTTAGATTCTAAGCTTCTTTCACACTGAGGTGCTTTAAGGCTTTTTTTAGCTAAAAATAACACCTGTAAATCGCCTCAAAAACCCCCCCAATCTACCCCAATGTGAAAGCCAGAGTGTTTTCGCACTGAGGCGGTGCATTTGCAGGATGTTACAAAAAGTCCTGCAAGCAGCATCTTTGGGACGGTGTGGTGAGCGGTGTTTACACCACTCGCCCACTGCCCCTGCCATTGAAATCAATGGCAAGCGCTTCCGAAGTGTCTGTACACCGCCCCGGAAGCGGAAGTTTTAACCCCTTGTGGGCGGTTAAAAGCGGAGCCATAGCGCCGCTATAACAGCTGAAACTAGTGGTGCTTTACCGTTACCGCCGCCCCAGTGTGAAAGTCCCTTAAGACCGCCCAACGAACACCTACCACTCCTGGATTTCTGGCTGTTATCCTGGTTCTGATGCCGGAGATGTGCAGGATTTTGGACTCTCCAACATCTGAATTGCTATCCTGACCGGGTGACATTGCCGCGTTGCGCCAACCCATCAAAAGCTGGCCATGTAAACACAACGACCTTTCCTAAAGGAGGCATTAGCTCATTAAGAAGAGAACCGGTCATGAATCTCGCCTCGCAGCACAAGAGATGAAGGGAAAGGCCCGTCCGCGGTGACCCCGCCTGGCTTGCAGTGCTCAGTCCCGCCGCTGAAAGCCTATGATGTGCATTAAAAGGAAACCTTTTGAACCGCATACTCATTAGTTTGTATCTCTCGGCTGGAATCAACGCTTTCATGTTGTGTGTTATTTTTTTTCTTCCTGTAAATTTCGAGAGAAAGCCTAATGAATATGGATGTTGGCGTAATCGTCATCTTACGCCCCTGGCGCTTTTCCATGGACGGAGGAAGAGGAGGATGAGGACAGCGGTCACTGGTAGAAGCTTCGGTTACCATTAAACCTTTTATTAGCGCACGTTCTCTACGCCGCTCGGGTAGAATACTCGGCTCCGACTGGCTGAAGATTTGTATCTTGCAGCGAAATGAATTTAACCCGTCGTCGCGGCCTCAATCTGACCGATCATTTTACCTCGCTGATTTAATCTATCAATTAGTGATCTTTTTTTTTCATTTTCGCTTCACCTGTTTTTAAATGATTTTACAGAATCAAACTGATGATTAAATCGATCGGATGCATTGGAAAACTCTGATTCTTATTCAGAGTGAAGTCGGTGAACTCCTGACCTCCATACTTTTCACAGGTCAACGACTCAGAAAGTACTAAAGATGTTGAAGAAGTGCGGGAATAGAAAGAACACAAACGCACATAATCACCTCAATGTTGGAGTATTGCTCACATGCAGCAGCTGTCCCTACTGCCACTAAGCCCCGAGAACTGAGCGATCACATGACCACTGACCACTCAGTTCTTAGCAGTGTTGCCAACCTAACAGATTGAAATTTACTGGGTGACCACATGTCCCGGATTGACCGGGACAGTCCCGCATTTTGCAGGTCTGTCCCGGGCACCTTCATTACAGTGTCCCGGAATGAATCTGACACAGCCATGGGGGTAGGACTTGGCCCGGGAGGCAGGCCAACGCATCGCCGCTTTACTCACTGACAGTACTTGTCCTGTTCGGCTGAGACCCGTTTTACCTTGTTCCACCAATGGCTCTACACTGCCCAAACTGGTTGCTAGGACCGCCTGGTGTCTAGCAACCAGTGATGTCACGTCACCACAGAGAGGGGCCGAGGCCCCAGCATTCAGAGCGGAGGAGGATTTAACTTCCTCCTCCTATTCCGCGCCTAGAGTTTTAACTCCACCCATCTCCTCCTCAATCATCTCCGGCAGCATGCTCAGAGGGAGGAGAACTGCCAGGATTTAAGAGCAACTCTCAATACTCAGGGGTGAGGCTGGTCGCTGGGGATGGATGGAATACCATGTATGTCATGAGGCTCTGACTCCAGAGAGGGCGGCAGATGAGCACAGGACAGATGACACCCTCGGAGGGATGGGAGGAGGACACATCCTTAGATCTTAGGGGTTCATGCTGGGACTTGTAGTCCATCACATTTGAGGGTGAGTCACATCCTTAAATATCAGGGGTTCATGCTGGGACTTGTAGTCCATCACTTTTGGGGGGGAGTCACATCCTTAAATATCAGGGGTTCATGCTGGAACTTGTAGTCCTTTAATTTTGGGGGGAATCACATCCTGAGATATAAGGGGTACATTCTAGGACTTATAGTCCTTCACTTTTGGGGGGGTCACATCCACTACAGGTCCCAGCATGAACCCCTCAGAGCTGAAGGTGTGACATCCCCACCCCCACTCCCCCAACTAGTGGAGAACTACAGGTCCCAGCACCAATCCGTGAGATCTATCGGGTCATGCCCTTAGATCTCAGGGGTTCATGCTGGGACTTGTAGTCCTTCAATTTTAGGGGGGGGTCACATCTTTAGATATCAGGGGTTCATGCTGGGACTTGTAGTCCATCACTTTTGAGGGGGGAATCACATACTTAGATATCAGGGGTTTAAGCTGGGACTTGTAGTCATTTAAAGTTGGGGGGAGTCACATCCTTAGATATAAGGGGTTCATTCTGGGACTTGTAGTCCTTCACTTTTAGGGGATGTGACCCCCCAAAAGTGAAGGACTACAGGTCCCAGCACGAATCCCTCTGAAGATGTGACACCCCCCCTTCCCACACCAAACTAGTAACGGGGAGGGGTGTCCCTGAATGGCAGTTTGGAACTGCAGTTCTGAGCCAAGCGTCACAGCCATATTTTTTACTGGCAACCTTTTCCTGTCACTGCCATTTACTGGCATGAAAAAAGTGCCCATTTTTTTACTGGCTGCCAGTAAAAATACTGATGACAAGGAAAAAGGCGCACAGTGGTATAAGCTCTCCGATATTTACAGTACACAATGATATATGGAGGGAACAAAAGGGGTGGGGAGGAAATAAAATGAATTCAGAACGCCAGTCCACAAATAGATGCAGCACTCTAGTGGGGAAGCCGCTGGCCACTAGAAGAAAAAAACAAGGACAGAGGCGCTTCTAAGTGCAGACTGCATATAAATTTAATAACATCTTTAAAAGCATAGGCATAGCAACTCCCCAATCAGGCAGCAACAAGTCCGGTATAGATGTAGATCAGCGGCGTCTGTAGCCGGCAAGGCACCTGATGAAAGAGCGCGGTCACTTCCTCCTGTGTGAACCGCACGCTCATAAATGCGTCGCACTTTGATGACGTCACGCTGCCGCGACCCTCCACAGTGTGCCCCAAGCCTCAGTTTGGTGCCTTGCCGGCTACAGACGCCGCTGATCTACATCTATACCGGACTTGTTGCTGCCTGATTGGGGACGGTGAGCTGTTGACGTTTCCTTCTTGGGACTTTACTTACATGCGCTCTTTTTGACGCTCCTTGTGAGTTGCAATGCCTATGCTTATTAAATTTATATGCAGTCTGCACTTAGAAGCGCCTCTGCCCAGTAAAAATACTGATGGTTGGCAACACTGGTTCTTAGTCTGGTCAGAGCTGAAAACAGTGACTTTCAGTCACTGCTCTCTACTCTGCCCCTCCAGTGCTCATTGGAGCCCCTGCCCAGGGAGGGGACAAGAGTGGCTGGCTCAGGCTATCATGCAATTTGAACAGGAATGTGGTGCGATTCCTCTCCGAATCAATTTCCTCCATCGCTCCTGTTTGTGTGTGAACCCAGTATAGAAAGGAAAGTGCCATCTAGTGGGCAGTTTATTAAAAATGTTATTCAATGCCTACGAGACAAGGGGCGGCTGTTCATCACCGATTTCCTGCATGCGGACGGCACCCTCTCCTCTGCTGCGGGGATGGACGCCACCACCCCTCCTTTGGATTTTTTCAGTGGCCTCCAACTCCGTACTTTCCTACGGAAATGCCTACAGATCCCAGTCATCTCTAGACCGCTTAGCGGCCTGGAGGAATATGCCGCGAGGCGAACCGATCCATCATAGCCTCTCCACGATATACACCTCCCTGACCAAACCATTGGAGGGCTTCACATTCCCGTTTCTCTCTAAATGGGAAGCAGACCTAGGTCTGCATTTCACAGACTTTCAAGAGAAAAAAATACTACATTTCGCACAGAAGTCCTCCATTGCCACCAAAGTATAGGAGATGTAATACAAAATCTTGTCCAGGTGGTACAGAGTCCCTTCGGTCCTACATCATCTCTACCCACAGGCCTCAAACCTGTGTTGGCGTTGTGGCATGGAGTAGGGTACAATGTTCCACATCTTCTGGAGCTGCTCTAAGCTGCAACCATTTTGGCGGGGAATGTTGACCTGGAAGACAAGCCGGTGGCTTGCCTACTTCACTTATCGGAGCGACCCATCAAGAAATATAGATTCTCACTTACCATATAACTTTTGAATGCTGCCAAGGCCTGCGTCCCCCTTTTCTGGAGATCAGAGAATCCTCCGTCTTTGTGGTTCTCCAAAGTCAACGAGCTGAGGGACTTGGTCATGCCACTCTACATAACAGGGCGGGGACACTATGCAGATTTGGATTTGAGCAGATACAGTATGTACTTTAAAGAGGAAGTAAACCCAGATGAGGTTTACTTCCTCTGTCCCCCTGTAAAGTAGAAACATAATGGGCTACTATGCATCGCATAGTAGCCCATTATGTGCCACTTACCTGGAAACGAAGCCTGCAGTGTCCAGCGATGTCCCCTCTCCTGGCCGCATCCATCTTCTGCCCCTCTTCCTTCCGGGGCCACGACTCCGGCGCTGTGACTGGCCGGAGTCGCGTGACGTCTCCCGCGCATGCACGCAGGAGCCGCCAGTCATGGCACGATCGCAGTGGAGAAACGCCACACAGGCCATTCCTTCACTGCGCATGTGGCGACATGACATCGGCACATCTTCAACACGGCATATCTCCTGAACCGTACAGGTTTAGGAGATATGCAGGGCACCTACAGGTAAGCCTTATCATAGGCTTACCTGTACTTTAAAGTGGTTGTCACAAGTTGACGACCACTTTAATGTCAGTTATAACATTTTAAATAAACTGCCCACTAGATGGCGCCTCCCTTTCTGTACTGGGTACGCAAACACGAGTGGTGGGGGAAACAACATGCGATTCTTTGCAGTGCGATTTGCGCCCATTCATTTTGTATTGATGCAAATTGCACTGCAAAGTATCGGTTTTGGTATCGGTAGCATTTTCAAAATACTCGGTACTAGCACCCTAATTCAGACACGGGACTCACCTCCTCCCTCTGGAAGAGGAACATTCGCAGGCGGAAAAAGAAACTTCACCAACATGTTTAACCACTTGCCTAGCGGGCACTTTCACCCCCTTCCTGCCCAGGCCAATTTTCAACTTTCAGCGCTGTCACAATTTGAATGACAATTGCACGGTCATGAAACACTGTACCCATATGAGATTTTTATCAGAGACAGATAGAACTTTCTTTTGGTGGTATTTAATCACCACTGGGGTTTTTATTTTTTGCTAAACACACAAATAAAGACCAGAAAAAACGTTTTCTTTCTTTCTGTTATAAAATTCTGTAAATAAGTAATTTTTCTCCTTCACTGATGTGCGCTGATGAGGCTGCACTGATAGGCTGCACTGACGGGCACTGATAGGCTGCACTGATGGGGCGGCACTGATGAGAAGGCTCTGATGAGGTTGTACTGATATTTGACACTGATGGGCACTGATAGGCGGCACTTATGGGCACTGAAAGGTGGCACTAATGGGCACTTATAGGTAGCGCTGATAGGAAGCACTGACAGCACTGATGGGCACTGATTGGCAGCACTGATTGACAGCGCTGGTGGGGCTTCACTGATAATCAGTGTTCTGATAATCAGTGTAGATGTCCCCTGTGTGGATTTGCTGGTTATCGGCTCTCCTCTCCTCATGCGCTGTCAGCGCGAGGAGAGGAATGCCGATAATCAGTTTACACTCATCAGTACTGATCAGCTGTAAGTGGACATAGCTGGTCACATGGTAAATACCCGCTGTGACTGGCTCTTTACCTGATCTGTGACCAGCTGTGTCTGAAGGACACAGCAATCACAGATCCCTCCTGATGCACGGCGCAGCGGGACGTAAATAGACGCCCTCCTGGCAATGTGCGACCGCGCTCTAACCGTCATTCGGCTATAGCACGGTCATGAAGAGTTTAAGAGAGGGCAGAAAAAATGCCAAACGTGCATAATTGTGCAATAATACTAGATGACTTTGCTCGTTAATGCATTCTAATGGGCAGAATAAATGTGTATTCTGGTCAGGAGAATGCATTAACACGCTAACGCATATAAACGCTGTGCAATATGCAGCTTTTGCCATGTTTTTTTTTTTTTAACAGCTTTTCTTCTGCCAGGAGGAAAGGCATTCAGAGGAGCAGAGCAAACACCCCGTGTGCATGAGGCCTAAGGACCATTAAGCTGCAATATATTCCATTTTTGTTTTTAGATATGTTCTAATGCACACCCTCCATCAATAGTAGTCTCTGTAGTTGTGGGACTACAACCCCCATCCTGCAGGTAATGCTGGGGCTTGTAGTTCCTATAACAGATGGAGGGGCCTAGTTGTCAGAATCCTGCGATTGAGCGTTCAGCTTCCTTTTCCGTCTCGGCAGGGTACAGATAGCATCCGAGCCGCCAGCAGGACTGAAACGTGACTGCAATCTGCGGCAAACGTAGGTGTTAGGAGCAAGCGATTAGAGTCCCGCCGGCTCACGGAGTGCGACAGATGACATCGTGATTTGTGGCTTTTGGCATGTGTGTCATTACGGAAGATGGGTTTAACAGTACGGCAGCCATTATCTGAAACGTCCGCTCTTACAGGGGACGCTGCGGGGGACCGGCACTTGGCAGTGGCCTCCTGGCGGTGCGGAGCCATTTGTCATTCCCAGCACCATCTCCTCTTGTTATACAGGGAGGGGATCTCTCCTGCGTTATACGGCCAGTGCGGCGCGTTTAGGTGTTAATACCACAAAGGACTGCAATGGCTTGCTGTTGTACTTTTTTCTTTTACATTTTTTTTTTTTTTCAAAGTACAATTTACTTAGAAGGGTATTAAACCCAAAAGCAAACATTTATTATATTGCAGCTTACCATTTCTTAGGTGTGATGGCTGCATTCATTTTATTTTTTAGTCTTTCTTCTGGTGATCCAGCCAGCAAGTCTGTTATTTTTTTCAACAGAACACGCTCTCCTGGAAATGTAGCAGTTAAAGCATTGAGACAAACCATTTACCACTGACAGGGGTGCTTACAATGATCAAATTTTATGTATTCATGTAAAACCTTTATCCAAAAAGAAAAAAAAAATGTTGCTGTATGTGCAGTGTGAACTCCAGCTTGACGTTGATTCTGCTAGTCCATCTAACACTCCCCTCCCCCAGACTGTCAATGCTGCTGGTGTCTCTGTTGCTCCTTCATCCAGAGTGGAGGCGCCTCTAATACAGGAGATATGTTACTAGCCAGATAATCAGGTAAAAACAGAGGGGAAAAATGCCTACAAAAAAAAGAAATGAATGCAGCCACATCTAATGATTGGTAAGCTGCAATATATTAAATTTTTTGGTTATGGGTTTAATACTGCTTTAAATCTGACCTCCAGCCTTCCCTTCAGTCTTGCACAGTTGTACAGGCTCCTCCTGTAATGAAATGGCTTACTCTGATTTTACTGCACACCGTGAGCGTCTCACAATGTGCATTAGAAGCTGCAGCGAGTCACATAGACTAATTTCCTGGCTGGAGGATGTTCAGCATCCTCCCCAGCATGATGGTGCTTCTCCACCTTTTAGCTAAGATCAATTGTAGTATCTGTTCTTATCAGTTTTCAGGAAGAAAGCCGGTGTCCCCTGGACAGTAGGGGCGCTATTCAGTATTTTCCTGATGTAATAAGGTGGGTACGGTCAGGGCCATCTTTAATATTGATTAGACCCTGGGCAAACATTTACTTGGACCCCCCGGATTTTACTTATCAACTATTTGCAGGCTCAAGGGGCAGCTGCTTTGGGCCCCACAACAAGGACAGGGCCCCTTTTGCCCTTTGCTAAAAATGGCCCTGGTACGGTGGGAGGGTCCTTTTACCCCAGGGTTTACTCTGGACCTGTTTACTAGGCTTTTCTTGGGCCCTCTTATTTCACTTATAAACTATTTGCGGGCAGTGTTGGCTCAAGGGTCTGGGCCTGGGGCAGCTGCCCCTTTGGCCCTGTGCTAAAGATGGCCCTGGGTACGGTGGGAGGGTCATTTTCCTCCTGGGTTTACTCTGGACCAGTTTACTAGGCTTTTCTTCGGTTGAAGGCGGGTCTCTTCCTAAGATTTAAAGGCCTTTCTGGTAGCAATGGGCTGCATTTGTTTGGCCAGGGGCTAGGAGGTGCAAGGAACTCTCAGTTATGTGCCTCCTGGGATGGGGGCAGAAAAATTACAGATAAACAGTTGCGAGAGCTTATGGGAGGCCGAGACAGAAACAATAGGGATTGATTCTAGAGTCATATCCCACAGGATCCCATCTATATCTCCAATGTCTGTAACCCATTTAGCCCTAGAGGAGGGGTATGGGCATGCTGGTAAAGTGCTGTTGGTCCCCTGGGGGAGTGGGGGTTTGGTTGTTTGCTGCCCCCCCCCCAAATAAAACCCACCAGCTGCCACTGATTACGCACATAATTGAGCATATGACTTCAATATGGCCGCTGTATATATCTGAGGAAAAAAAACAAATCCCCTTTTGCCTCCATGTAGAGAATCCTTGTAACTTATTCAGTTCGGGGTATTTGTGATTATTCCACAGAGGGGTAAATCCTGGTGGGCCCTCAATAGACAATGCCTCCCCAAATGTTTTCCACCCTTTTTTAAAAAGATCAACCCTTGGGGAAGAAGGTGGAATACTCGGCAGATCCATCTCCATATGGGAGCCAACTTTCAATGTGGGATTTGACTGTGTCACTAAATGTACTATAGGATTTACATTACCACCTCAACCCCAACTGGCAAACTGTTGCATTTGGGATGCCAGGAAATACATTATAGAGTGAGGAACAGCAAGTCCTCCCCTATCCTTTCCGTGCGGAGTATACAGGTTAATCCAAGCTTTTTTCTGCTTCCAGACAAGATCACTCAACAGTACGCTTGAACTACTTATTAGATATCCACATTGGGGAATTATGAAAAACCTACAGGAGCTGCGGGGCCCATATCATCTTTATCAAATTCACCCTTCCCACTACCGAGTTCACACCAACTGAGACACTTCGGCCGTTGTTTATCTAACAATGGACCTAAGTTCAACCGGAGGTAGCTAGAGGGGTGTGGGGACACCACCACCCCTCCAGGTATCTAAAGGAGTTAGCAATGGCAATCTGACTGGCACCGGTGGGCAGGGGTTCTGTGAAAGGGTCGAGGGGCATAAGGATTGATTTAGACCAATTAATGGTAAATCCCCCCGAACTTAGTAATAGTCCCCATCAATGTTTGCAAGGAGTCAGCGGTGTCCCCCAAATAAATTAAAGCATCAGCGGCATAGAGGGACACTTTTTCCTCTAAGGAACCTCTGCAGAAACCCACAATTGCAGGTGTGTTGTGAATTATTATAGCTAGGGGCTCCACTGCCAGAGCAAACAGTACAGGGGACAGCGGAAACCCTTGATGAGTGCCCCTGTAAATACAAAGGAGGGGAAAGGGTATTAATTATACAGAGCTTAGCCCTAGGGGCTGAATAAAGGACTCTCATCACCCAGTTAATGAAGGTAAACCCAATCGAGCCAGGATTGGTAGGGCCATTCAAGACTATCAAAAGCCTTAGCAGCATCCAGAGACAAAATGGCCTTACCCCCAGGATTATCCACAGGTATTTGCAAATTAATAAACAATGGCCGAATATTATCAGCTGCGGACCGAATGGGAATAAACCCAGACTGGACCAACCTACCAACCACTTTAGAGAGTCTGGTGGCCAGGACCCAGGCAAGGAGCTTGATGTCAATTCAATAAGGAGATGGGTGGTAAGAGTCCGGGAAAAGCTTATCCTTCCCCGGGTTGGGGAGCACCACAATAATGGCCTCTTGCATGCTATCGGGTAAATGACCCATCTTAGCTGCCTCTGACAGGGCCTGCAAGAGCTGCGGGAGAAGGACTGTACTATAGCGGGAGAACACTTCTACTTGAAGACCATCCGAACCTGGGGACTTATGATTCGGGGCCTCCGCTAGAGCCTCTGTCAATTCCTAGATAGTAATCTGAGAATTCAGTGAGACTCTTTCAGCCTCAGACACCTGGGGAAAGGGACAATTTTGTAAAAATAATGCCAGTTCAGAGGACGTAGTATGGGTTTTAGAATCACAGAGATCAGTATAAAAATGATGAAAAACATTTAGTATATCAGGATTAGTAGTGTGCACCACCCCTGACACAGACTGTATAGCTGAAATTGAGGAAGGATCCTGTTGTTCCCTAGTCACCAGAGCCAGTAGATGACCAGTATTTTCCCTGTTGAAGGAAGTATCTCCTCTTCTCAGCTGCTGACATTATTACTATTGTGTTCTATCACTAGCATAAGAACACGTCGCATTTGGCTTTTCATGGGCAGGTCTTTTGGCTAGTCTAGGGGAAATTTTTATAATGGCCTGCCTTGCCATTACACGTGGCACTTTTTTATTGTTGCTATTTATTAATGGGTTCTTGCACTGTGTTGTTTTTTTTTTGTGTTTGCACAGAGACGGAGGGTGCAGGTTATGGGGGGAGGTTCTGTTGTCTTTGGGTCTTCAGCCTCTCCCCAACTGGAGGGGTCTCTCTTCTGCCTTTCCCCAACTGGAGGGGTCTCTCTTTTGCCACTCCCCAACTGGAGGGGTCTCTCTTCTTCCTATCCCCATTTGGAGGGGTCTCTCTTTTGCCTCTCCCCAACTGGAGGGGTCTCTCTTTTGCCTCTCCCCAACTGGAGGGGTCTCTCTTTTGCCTCTCCCCAACTGGAGGGGTCTCTATTTTGCCTCTCCCCAACTGGAGGGGTCTCTCTTTTGCCTCTACCCAACTGGAGGGGTCTCTTTTTTGCCTCTCCCCAACTGGAGGGGTCTCTTTTTTGCCTCTCCCCAACTGGAGGGGTCTCTCTTTTGCCTCTCCCCAACTGGAGGGGTCTCTCTTTTGCCTCTCCCCAACTGGAGGGGTCTCTCTTTTGCCTCTCCCCAACTGGAGGGGTCTCTCTTCTTCCTATCCCCATCTGGAGGGATCTTTCTTCTACCTCTCCCTAACTGGAGGGGTCTCTCTTCTGCTCTCTCCAACCGGAGGAGTTTCTTCTCTCCTCTCCTCAACTGGAGGGGTCATTCTTCTGCCTCTCCCCAACCGGAGGGGGTCACTCTTGCACCTCTCGCAAAATGGAGGGGTATCTTTTCTGAGGGTAGGGGTTCAGAGTTAGAGGTCCTTCCTCTTCAGAGGTTTGGCCATTTCTGTACCCTCTGTGTACTTTTTTTGTGTGCTGTGATTTCACGGTTTACTTTTTTCATTCACAGAGGTTTGACAAAGCACCACATCTCAGGGTGCCATAATAAAAAATACACTACCCTGGTCTTTCCCTTTCATTCATTGGTTATCAGCTATTTGAATCATGGAGGCTCAGCATCACACGTGGCCCGGGTGTTATCTAGGGTGGTCTGCATGCAAATACAGTCTACCTAGGAACGTCCACCCCTCCAGACTGACATCCACCCATCAAGGCGGTCCTCCTCACGTCAAAGGCGACGTGCCGCAACTGCATTTAATGCCCATGATTGTGATGCATTGCTGTTTGCTTCCACAGGTTGAAACAGGGATCCAGAAGGTGACATATTGCCTCTTGGGGGATGACAATGGCCGCAATGATCCCTTAATGACAAGGTTGAGCTCACAGCATGGAAATAGCGCAGTGACAGTCCTCACACATGGTCTGCTCCTCCAGCCATACATGAATTTCTGTGTCTGCAGGCAGTCTTCTGCTCGCTGCCTCCTTCCGAAATGATGGTGGTTGTCGCTTCTCATCTGCGGCTCATTTTCTACAATTGTCCCTGATTTTCCGCGAAATAAACCAGCAAAACAATTGTCATGAAGAGGCGCAAAGAGGGAAAAAAATGAGCCATTTGCTTTGGAATATAAATTACCCACTAACAGGATTTCCCTTTTGTTCCGGGATCTCCTGCGCCGCAGAAAACAGCGCAATTCCTAAAGATGGTAAACTTTGTAATGAGATGCGTAACATCTTCGGCGGCTTAGAGCTGTTTGTGAACATTTGTTTGATGGAGGTGTGTGTGTGGGGGAGGGGGGGGTCAGTAATGTTTGCCGCGGGTCCTCTGCTGCTTTGGCGCAGTTCATGTAACCGCAAAAGCGACGGTACATAAATTATGATCCAATATATAAAAAAAGTTAAAAACACAAACAACAACTAAACTACCCTAAACGCAGCTTTAGTCCTCATGCACACTAATCTTTAAAAAAAAAAAACACTGCTTTTAGGGGTGTTTTTTTCTGCCTCTAAACGCCCCTCCATGTTAGCCTGTGCCACCTGGGGGCATTTAGAGGCAGAAAAAAACACACCCAGGAGCAGCAGTGTTTTGCCAGAAAAACGCTTGATGCACGTAAATGTGTCTAAACGCACTTTAATGCTGGGCACGTCAAGCACTTGAATAGTGATTAATTTCAATGGCCAGAATAAATTATTATTCAGGCCAATAAAACAAATTGGCGTGTTTGGCGCGTTTGTGGCGAAACGCTGCTGGCAGGAGGAAAGGCATTTAGGAAAGCTGGGCTGACGTGTCTCCTTTAAGCAGATATTCAGACTTTACAGAGTTTCAGTTCTGTGCTGGCGCTTTAACATCCGGATGAAAGCCCTCATTTAGGTTGTGTGCACGGCAGCGCTGAGGGAGGTGATTGCGCCAGATTGTATCGATATACCGTCTGCCGCTGGGGGCTATTTGTATAAGTGGACTCTGAATTCCAGCCTCACGTCAGGAGATGGAGGGGGCTCATTTCCATATAGAGAGTCCATTTAAATACTGATTGGCTTCTGGATGTCTGATGGCATCCGCGGTGAGATATGGCGGCGTTATAATGAAAAGTGAGCAGGGATGAGAACATGATGATTTCTGCAGGGAGACAAGCTGATAGCCAGGCCTATGAGAAGCCCGCGCTTAAATGACTCCAAATTGATTCACTTTGTGACAGAGCACGGCCAATCCCAATCCACCAAAGTCTATAGAAGGGGGATAATTGTCAGATAATGAGGTCACAGGACGCGGCGGATTAAAGGAGAGATCTCCACGTTATTATCCTTTTCTGGGCGCATGCTTTCACCCTATTTATCGCAGATATTTATTTTACATAGGAACTCCGAACTCCTAATTACATAGTTAGTCAGGGTGAAAAAAGACACAAGTCCATCTAGTTCAAACAAAAAAAAAAAATTCCTTCCCTAATGGGAAGGAAAAAATAAAAAGTATTGTCGTAAAAGGAGAAAGTGCTGATTTCACCAAATACAAACACTTAATGATTTACAGTTCGGTATCTGACACCCTGACAAATGTTGTGCCCACCTTCTGTATGCTGATCGATCATTTATTCTGATGGAATGCTTGGGATGCATCAGGGAGCTTAAGACCTGCTCAGCTTCCACTCAGCTTCAGGCACCCACTTTTTATTTATTGCACCTGCACCTGACTGTTGGCACCCTTCTGAATGCCTGGTGGTTTATGAAACGGAAGTTATAGGGACACTTTAAATCCTCTTCAACCAGCTGTGGACATTGGATGCACTACACCTGCTAAAAGTACACAGGATGTGTGCAGTACTCTCTGTCCTTCTGCCTCACTGCTGCTCCTGCCCATCACACTTGCTGGCAATTCCCGGCTGTCAAAATGAAAGTCAGAATGTCTGTAAGTGCAGTGGCTGAAATAGCTGGTGCTGCTGTGAGAAAATTGATAGTGTTTGAAAAGATTGTTCAGACAGGAGATAGAGAGATACAAAGTAACATTGTTTATAAAACATTGATCACACAAAATATAAAGAGATATTAAGTAACAATGTTTATAAACATTGTTCAGACATGATCTAGAGAGATACAAAGTAACATTGTCTACAAACATTGTTCTGACATGGGATCGAAAGATACAAAGTAACATTGTTTATAAACATTGATCACACAGAAAATAGAGAGATATAAAGTAACATTGTTTATAAATATTATTCAGGCATGAGATCCAGATACAAAGTAACATTGTTTATAAACATTGCTCAGACATGAGATAAAAAGATACAAAGTAACATTGCTTATAAACATTATTCAGACAAGAGAAAGAGAGATACAAAGTGACATTGTTTATAAACATCGTTCAGACATGAGAAAGAGATGCAAAGTAGCATTTTTTATAAATATTGTTCTGACATGGGATAGAGTGAGATAAAAAGGAACATTGTCTATAAACATTGATCAGACAGTAGATAGAGAGATACAAAGTAACTTTTTTTGTTGAACCTACTGCATTTTATTTATCTGCAGATGGGAAGGATGAGCTTCAGTCTGCATATGAGGTCAGTTACAGCAAGTCAAGGTTCAAGACAGGTAGATAACAGGCAGATCAGGTACAAATGCTGCAGCAAATGCATACTTCGAGTTCAGGCCAGAGTCTGTAACAGGCAGGCGGATCAGATACAGATGGAGCAGACAGAGGTACAGGCCATGGTCAATAACTATATTAGTGCCCCTTGATGAACTCATCCCAAGCAAGGGGTCTAAGTGACAGTTGGTCTTTACCAGAGCTCCTGAAGGACCATGGTGACAGGGATCAGAGTAGGCAGCAATCTGAAGAGTAGTCAGGTCCAGGCAAGGGTTGAAAGCAGGCAGCAATAAAGATGTTAGTCAGGTCAATGTGGGTTGGCAATGGTCATGCAATCTCAAAGCTTTGTAGTACTTGCACAAAGCAGCTGTCAAAAAGAGACAGCACAAACTATGTCCCTGGCTAAAGCTTAGCTGCCCTGTTCATCAGAGAATGCAGCCAGTGCTGTTTTGGGCAACTCTGGATGTTTTGGCAGGGATTCTGTGAGTACTATTGGAAGTCCTGGCATTGGTTTTGCAAGCACCTATGTATATCCTGTCAGGGATTCTGTGACTACCATTGAAAGTGCTGGCAGGGATTCTGTGACTACCATTGGAAGTGCTGGCAGGGATTCTGTGACTACCATTGGAAGTCCTAGCAGGGATGTGACTACCATTGGAAGTTTGCAGGTTTTTCTGAAATTAGGAGTTCTGCAAGGATTCAGTAGCAGGTCAGGATACCCCATATATTGTCAAAAGTATTGGGACACCTGCCTTTACATGCACATGAAGTTTAATGACATCCCAGTCTTAGTCCGTAGGGTTCAATATTGAGTTGGCCCACCCTTTGCAGCCATAACCGCTTCAGCTCTTTTGGGAAGACTGTCCACAAGGTTTAGGAGTGTCTATGGCAATGTTTGACCAAGTTAATCTGCGTGTAAAGGCAGGTGTCCCAATACTTTTGACAATATAGTATAAGCTGGGTTGCTAAGGGGTGGATAGTGAGGAAATGCAGGTCATAGGTACTGCTGAAGACAAGTCCGCTCTGAGCCCATTAAGCCTCCTTTAAATGGCCCAAATGGAGCCAACACAATGAAATGCACCTCGATCTCAGCAATGCTGTGCACGAGGCTATGATTCTTACTTTACTTACAGGTGCACACGTGGACACAAAATCTTCCATCCTGGCACAACCTTCCTAACAGCCACAAAGGATGCAAAAAAAACCCCAGAAAATAATGTTATTAAAAAAATGACAGTTGTTTATAATACATGTAGCCATGGCCCTGGTCCCTGGAGGCCTGAGGATGACCTCCGTAGCCAGGGACAGCTGACATCATCCTCAGAGTGGGTTACTAGGCATGGTGGGTGCAGGTAGGAGAATTGAGTTGGGAGCCAGACACTTTGATGATGCAAAACAAAAGAGATTTATTTTCTCTTAAAGAACTGAGAAGAGAGGGTTAGGGCCAGGACACCCTTTAGGTGCGTGCAAAAGCACTAAGCAGACTCTGAGATTTACAAAAATAGGACAATGAGATTGTTGTATAGTCCCACAGGCCTTCTCACTGAACTGTACTTGACGAGAAGTATTTCCTTTGCTATTGAATTTGTACTTTGGACTTCATCACAGATCGATACACATACCAAACTTGGTGTCCCCGTTGTGTAGAGCTGGCCTCCATCTCACAGCCAGCCTCCCGCTGCAGCTTCATGAACTTGAGCTAACAGCATCTTAACAAGACTCCTTGGGCTCCCACTGCCACCGGGTTCCTTGAACTTCACACAGCCAACTGCTGTACCTTCCGAGTGTCCCCAAGCTGACCTGCTGGGTCCCTTACTCAGCTCTTCAGCCCAACTGCTGAACTCTTTTGCAAGCGTCTCTGCTTCTATCTTGTTGGGTCCCTAGCTTGACTTCCGCTGAGACTTTCCCAACTTCTCCACCATCCCCGGCTGGCGAGAATGGCTGCTCTGGAACTCTCTCAGACTCAGAACTCTGATAACAGGAGCGTTGTCCCTTGAGGGTGACAGTTTCCCCTTTACCTCTGACCCTGGTTCACACTTTGCCTCTGGCGACAGGAATGGTTGTCCTCTGTTAACAACTCGGTCCCTTCACCTCCGACAAAGAGGGGTTCTCCGGCCGGCAGAACCCGTGCAACTTGGTTAGTCTTTCGACATGAAGCCCCAACCCCACCCTACTGCTGCTTGTTCTGGGTTGGCCTCAGACTGCCTAGCAAACAGGCGCTCCTGGAAAGACCCCAGGCATCTGGCCTAGCAGCCGGTAGTCTTCAACACACGTCCACCCAGACAGCCATCCAGGTGGCACAGAACACCGATCACCTGACTCCTCCCAAATAGGCTCTCCCAGCAGGCTATGGGGCCCAAGAAAACTCCTGCCAATTGACTAGAGCAGTGGTTCTCAAGTCCGGTCCTCGGGACCCCCCAACAGGCCAGGTTTGCAGGATAACTGAAATACATCCCAGGTGATATCATTTGCTGCTCAGTGATTGCAGTATTCTAGTCTGCATCTCCCAAGGTAATACTTAAAATCTGGCCTGTTGGTGGGTCCCGAGCACCGGAGTTGAGAACCACTGGGCTAGAGCAACCTATCCACTCGTATTCCAGGTTCATATGCACCTTATCATTCCAATGCCATAAGTAGCAGTGCCACCCAGTGGCACAGGAGAGAGGTGCATCAAACTCAGAGTTAGGAAAAGAATCAGGAGATCCCCTATCAATTGACCAGGCTAGTTACCACCTAGCAAACTAGATTTGACCGCATCTCTTTTTAAGACTAGGGTGCTACACACACAGTGCAGAGAACAAGCTATATTTCATAATCAAAGCTGACATTTACTATAAATGTACACCTGATAATTCCTTGACCCAAATGTGTTCCCAAACCAGAGCGCCGTTCCCACAGTCACAAAGTTGCTGCAATATTCAACTCCATCCTCTCCATCCCCTCCACGTTTTCTGATTGTCTTTCCACAATGGCGGTGCGGCATCTGTGACAGACAATGTCGGGGAAAGGCATTAATATTAATCGGGTATTTAGGCGCTAAATGAATCTTTCCTGCTCCCTGCTGCTATTTTTTAAAGGGACAGGCAACGCATGGCTGATACGTGCAAATGACAAATTACTTTTTAATTATTCTGGCAAATAATGTATTTTGATGCCATGATACAGGGAATCACACTGTCAGTTATTATACTGTTAACCAAAAGTAACCTTCGATGGGACTCTCACATTTTTTTTTCAAATATAATCTTTATTAACACCCAGTGAGGGCGAGTGCCAGTGCGATACAGCAAGATTATGAAAAGGTAACACATAGGGGTCGATTTACTAAAGCTGGAGAGTGCAAAATCTGGTGCAGCTGTGCATAACAGCCAATCAGCTTCTAACCTCAGCTTGTTCAATCAAGCTTTGACAATAAAACCTGGAAGCTGATTGGTTTCTGTGTGGAGCTGCACCAAATTTTGCACTTTCAAACTTTAGTAAATCAACCCCATAGCATCAAAGATCTATACAGACCTCTGGTAGACGGCATGAAATCGAAACATTATTCAAATCGGTGCCATTTGGTGTTTCCAACCCGCTGTCCTAGCTCATGGGGGTGGGGGAGAGAACAGGATGGGTAGCTAGTGACTTTCATATTTTACCATACTTGCCATTTCCTGTTTTCAAGATTATAATCCAAATACAGATTTGTAGATTCCGGATTCATCACGGAATGTGGTCTGAGCATTGTGCACCAGACATGCATATGTAGCCAGTGAAGTGTTAGCTTTCCAGGCCTGCATGCTTTTGCTTGTTTCATGTCAGTGACTCTCTAAGTAACTGGTGCCCAACCTGCAGCCTAGGGGCCACACGAGGCCCTTTGGCACTTTTTGTGCAGCTTTCGGGGTCCCTGCAGACACAAATCTGTGTTTCCCCATTGCCCTGTTATAGCAGGGATTTCTAGCAGCCTCGTGTAATATGTCTCCAGTCTATCCAGTCTATAACTGTCTCCTGAAGCATATCCTCAGTCTCTAACATACTCCTATTTTCATACTCTCTGACATTCTCCTGCAGCACATCCACACTCTCTGACCATCTCTTGTATCATGTCCACAGTCTCTGGATGTGTCCTGTATCAGGTGCACAATCTCTGACCTTCTCTTGTATCAGGTCTGCAGCCTTTGATAATCTCTTGTATCATGTCCACAGTCTCTGACCATCTCTTGTATTAGGTCAACAGTCTCTGACCATCTCTTGTATCAGGTCTGCAGTCTCTGACCATCTCTTGTATCATGTCTGCAATCTCTGACCATCTCTTGTATCATGTCTGCAGTCTCTGACCATCTCTTGTATTAGGTCTGCGGTCTCTGACCATCACTTGTATCATACGTGCAGTCTCTGACTATCTCTTGTGTCATCTGTGCAGCCTCTGACCATCTCTTGTATTAGGTCCACAGTCTCTGACCATCTCTTGCATCATACGTGCAGTCTCTGACTATCTCTTGTATCATGCGTGAAGTCTCTGACCATCTCTTGTATTAGGTCCACAGTCTCTGACCATCTCTTGTATCATGTCGGCAGTCTCTGACCATCTCCTGTATCATACGTGCAGTCTCTGACTATCTCTTGTATCATGTGTGCAGTCTCTGACCATCTCTTGTATTAGGTCCACAGTCTCTGACCATCACTTGTATTATGTCTGCAGTCTCTGACCATCTCTTGTATTATGTCTGCACTCTCTGACCATCTCTTGTATCATACGTGCAGTCTCTGACTATCACTTGTGTCATCCGTGCAGCCTCTGACCATCTCTTGTATTAGGTCCACAGTCTCTGACCATCTCTTGCATCATACGTGCAGTCTCTGACTATCTCTTGTATCATGCGTGAAGTCTCTGACCATCTATGTTCTCTACCAGTCTCTGAAGTGCGTACTATGTTCTCT
>BLSH010360049.1:60503-77995 GCA_018402905.1 Glandirana rugosa | reverse complement strand
CCCCCCCCCCCCCCCCCCCCCCCCCCCCCCCCCCCCCCCCCCCCCCCCCCCCCCCCCCCCCCCCCCCCCCCCCCCCCCCCCCCCCCCCCCCCCCCCCCCCCCGCAGATTGGTATGTTTGCCCTGGGCACTAGATGACATTGTCCCGACAGTGGGCAGATCACATGGCAATTGTACACAATGAAAGCTTCCATTCATAGCCATTCATTGTGTACTATTGTGTTGATCTCTGGGATTGGTCACAATGATTATATGGTACAGACAGGGCCAATCACAATGCACCTGCTGTGATAGCCAGGGCCGGATTAAGAGCAACATGGGCCTGGTGCTGGGGATTTTGCTGGGCCTTTTTATGGAAATAAATAAAATGAAAATGCAAACAATTTTTTGTTAAAACAAATGAAATATGCTGCCGCAATTTACATATCAATCGTGTGTACACTTAGGGTTGCCACCTGTCCGGGATTCACCTGGACAGTTCGGGTTTTGAATCATGCGTCCGGGTTTCAGTCCGCCTGAAACCCAGACCCAATATTCAGACAGGAATGTGGCTCAGGACAGTGCCTGATAGGAGGGTGAGGGGGCACTATGCAGACCACATTACCATTCTCTTTGGAGTGCCCAAAGGTCTCCCAGGTCTGCTACAATCCTATAGTGTATTCTAAAACAACATTTTTTGCTGTGCGCCGCTAAAGTGTTCGGGTTTGGCTTGAACAAAAAGTGGCAACCCTATGTACACTGCATACAGAGCAGGACTGGGCAGTATTAGTGGCTCACTCACACCATTGGGCTGGGCCTATCTTAAGGAAGGGGCCTGGAGCTGCAGCTCTAATAGCCCCGATGTTAATCTAGCCCTGGTGATAGCTGTGGCCAATCATAGCTTCACGATAGTAAATACTGGATGAATTGATGCCATAAAAAATGTCTGCTTATAACAGTTCTTATCACTGTTATAAGCAATCATTGTGTGCAAAGAAAATCCTGATCATCTCTCCAGAGTAGTACAGTGTCACTATTGTAATGCTGTACTGCTTTGGTTACAGTATGTAAAAAAAAAATCATAAAAAAAATTGTAAAAAAAAAGAGTTTAAAAAAATGTTAACCCTTTCACGCCGATGTAACATATATATGCGACTTTACTGGACTGGGCTTTTTTCTTTGGGGCCGCATATATATATATATGTATCTGTATTTGTGCTGGGAGTGCGCACACAGTGTGTAGCGGCAGCCCGGGTCCCATACTAACGATCAGAACCTGGATCCCCGGGTCATCTGAATGCCGTGATAGCTTCTGATTGGCTATCACATTGCAAAAGCAAAATGCGCACTATTGATTTTGGGCTGTACTACGGGTACATACAACAACTAACATAGACATATGGGGTATCGCTGCAATCATCCGGAGCAGGATAATTTATTTTGGGTATGTTCTATGGTGGTAGGTTATGCTAGCAGCAAGAAATATATAGCTATATTTTAAAAAAATATTTTATTTTACTATTTTGGGCCAGTTTTCCTATGATAATAATAATAAAAAAACAGGAGCTATCCATTACCACCAAATGAAATCCCAATTTTTTCCTTTAAAAATGGCAGTATAATCCACCTGGATGCACTAGTTAGTTGTGGTGATATGTGCGCTTTTACTAACACATATCAAAATTGCAAAATTGTGCTTAGGCATTTCAATTTTTTTTACCATGAGGCGGTTAAAAAGCATTTTTTTTTTGTTTAAGTTTTTTACACACTCTCAGCAGTCAGTGTCCCTGATCACGGCCACACCGGTTATATGATGATGCTGTACTGCACTGGTGACAGTATGTAAAAAAAAATGTGAAAAAACGATTTATTTTATTTGAATTTTCTTCATTTTCAAAAAAATTGTGACAAAAAATGACAACTTCAAAAAACTCCCCATGCCTCTTACTAAATACCTTGGACTTTCTACTTTCCAAAAAGGGGTCATTTGTACTGTCCTGGCATTTTAGGGCCTCAAGAAATGAGATTCATTTTGAAATGTATAAATACCATGTGTACATTTATATTTATGCTCCACCCTGGACGAAACCTGACAAGCATTAGATCCTCATTCGTTGCGCGATAATTAGGTGGGGGCTCCTATAAGAGGAGTTCCAGTCCCCCAATTATTTTTTTTTAAATACTCTGCTGTAATTGCGTTCAGTTCAAGTGCAACATTTAGATATTGGCATTAATGTCGTCCTTTTAGTTTATGTATAAGGGCTGGTCCACAAAAACGCACTCCAGATCCGCTCCGGATGCGTTTTTGCATGCACGTTTTTAGCATGTCTTTGGCACTTTCTGGTGCGTTTTTCATACATTTCCAGATGCTTTTTTCCCGTTTTTTTTTCCACTGTACTGGGGTCCGGTGCATTTTTTGATGCGTTCCAGTGCCTTTTTGATGCGTTTTAATGTGTTCCAGTACAGTCCAGTACAGGAAAAATGCAGCATGTTCTACTTTTTTTTCTGGAACTGGAACACCCTGGAACTGACTACACTGGTGTGAGCTATGTTATTGGACACGATATAACCTACTCTCCATGCGTTTTTGATGCAGAAAAAAATGCACTGGTGTGAACTGGCCCTAAATCATGTAAAACTGACCAGATCTCGGAAGCAGGCAGGGTCCATCTCTGCTGTGGCAGGAGTCGCACTTACCCCATTTTGGTCGCAGGCTTCCTCCAGGCCTCTGCGTCTCCTCCTTCCTCGGTTTCATGGTGGCGCAGCTTCCCCTGCGTCTCTTCCCTCCTCCTCCTCCTCGACGACCAATAGGATCGCTTCTCCTCTTGGCCAATCGGGTCTCAGGACCCACTTGCTAAGCCAGGATTGGCTGGAAGGAGAGTCAGGAAGACAATAGTGAATATTAATCTGATATTGTCACACAACTGGGTGGGCTCGAGGTGCAGATCCCAACCTTTTTTTTAAGCCAATTGGAGCCTCTGGCTGTAATCATGTGCTTCTAGAAAAATAAAACTCCCATTGGAATCCATGTGTCCGGCACCCTGCATGTAAATTAGGGGCCAGGTGCATGGATTAGAGGGGCGGCGCCCTTGCGCCCCATATAGACAGGCCGCTGCTGCTACTCAACATGCACCTCCCAATCTTACTCTTGCAAGATGCCACTGCACGGCGCTCTTTCTTCCTGACAGGTTGCCAAAGCAATGGTGGCGTCGGCGGAAGTTCCCGCCCCTTTGCTCTAGCAACCTATCAACCTGTTCTTCGAAAATGGCACCTAAATCCTCCCGTTCGCGTCATTTTTGGTCTGGAAATAATGCAAGATTTTGTCACTAGGCGATTCCAATTAGACATGTGCACTGCCAAAAAATGTGTTAGTTTTCGTTTCATTCAATTATTTTTTGGTTTTTCAGGTCATTCGTCATGATCGAAATTCGTTATTTCGAATAAATTTGGAAATTCGAAAACTGAAAATTCGGAAATTCAAAAAGATTGGAAATTCTCAATTCGAAAACCCAAAAATTTGGAAATTCGAAAATCCGAAAATTCAAAAATCCAAAAATTTGGAAATTCAAAAGTCCAAAAATCTGAAATAATAACTAACTAATAATAACTATTAAATTATAGGTATTGGAATTTCCTTTCAAATTTGGCTGTTAGTGAACCTAAGGAATACGAATTTATCCAAAGTTACGAATTATCCAAAATAACGAATGCTGCATCTAAACTAATGGAACGTAACAAATTAATAATAATAAAAAGTTATTATTATTTATGATTAATAAATTTGTTGCGTTCCATTCGTTTAGATGCGGTATTCGTTATTTCGGATACATTTGTATTCATTACGGCCAGCATTTAACTAACAGCCAAATTTGAAAGGAAATTCTAATACCTATAATTTAATGGTTATCAATAGTTATTATTAGTTAGTTATTTCAGATTTTCAAATTTTTGGGTTTTCCTAATTTTCAAATTTTTGTTCTTGTTTTCGGATTTTAGTTTTTTTGAATTTTCGGATTGTCGTTCTTCTTTTCTAATTTCCGTTTTTCAGATCTTCGAATTTTGGAAAAATTTATTAAATGGGTTTTCATTAATTCAAATATTTCCGAATGAACAAATGTGTCGAATTTTGACGAAGAACGAATTCGGAACAAAACAAATTGCCCATGTCTAATTCCCATGGACTCCTGAGACAGATGACAACGATATCCCAGGAGTCCATTCGAATCACCCAGTGACGAAAGCGCTGCAGAAAATAAGTGAAAAAAAAAAAAAGGTATTTACAAAGAAAAAAAAAATGATTGCTGTTTGTCATGCCCATCCAGAATGCTATTATAATCATTGGACTTTTAATAAATGGGTGGAACTCCGCTTTAATAATTTCATCAATCTACAATGAACTAAAGTATAACTAGATATCCGGGTTACTTCCAGCTATTGGTGCATTGTGATGAAATAAGAGACGGACCATGCAACATTGAAATGGCCCCCACCGTGCCGGCAGCGGGTGCTCGCTGTAAGATAAATAGATCCATGTAACCTCACTCCACATTCATTTGTTTGTGTATTGTCATGTAAATCTATCATGTGTGCCGTGTTGTACATTAGCCGGGCAGATTGGTAACGCGGTGACGCGGCTCTGCCGGGATCAATGGGTTCGCGGAGCGCTGATGGATGAGCCGGTCCGGGGCCTTTTCTGTTCCTGTCAGACGTTCCGTCAGCTATTGTGTTCTCCATGACATCAGGCGACTCGTTTACATTTACATAAATAAATAACCTGACAAACATAATTATATTTTCCTGCAAACAGAATACAGAAGGCATTCCTTCTCTGCATCACATTTCATTATATTACATGTCAGTTTAGAGTGGAGCGATGGCTAACCACACCTAGAACATGGAGCATGACACTGCGGAGGTGACTCCATCTTTCTGGAGGAATAGTACTCTCACCAAGTCCTGGTTCACAATGAATGCGGCTTTGAAATCGTGCGACTTCACGCAACCACTTAAAGCAGAGTTCCACCCACATTTTTCACTCCTCGCCATGCAGCACTAATGTGCATCCTTAACCACTCCAGATCCGCGCTATTGCCATAGTACGGCTCCAGCGCGGATCTGGAATGCCGGGACGACGTCCATGGACGTCGTCCCCTGTGCACGCTCCTCGCGCGCCCCCTAGTGGCAGCAGCGGCGCGCCGCACGCTGCGCGAGCGTGCCCGTGGCTCAGGCGGACTCGATGTCCGCCTGAGACCCGCCGATCTCTTTTAGGAGCCCCAGAACGGGGGAACCGCTGATGTAAACACGGCGGTTCCCCGTTCTGTGACAGCGGACATGACAGATCTACTGATCCCTGTCACTGGGATCAGTTAGATCTATTATGTCCCGGCCAACCCCGCCCCCCCACAGTTAGAACACACCCAGGGAACATATTTAACCCCTTCACTGCCCCCTGCAGGTTAACCCCTTCACTGCCAATGACATTTATACAGTAATCAGTGGATATTTAAATTTCTGATCGCTGTATAAATGTCATTGGTCCCAAAAATGTGTAAAAAATGTCCGTCATTTCTGCGGCAATATCGCAGTCCCGATAAAAATCGCAGATCGCCGCCATTACTAGTAAAAAAATAAATAAATAATAAAAACGCCATAAATCAATTCCCAGTTTGTAGACGCGATAACTTTTGCGCAAACCAATCAATATACGCCGATTGCGATTTTTTTTTTTACCAAAAATATGTAGAAGAATATAAATCGGCCAAAACTGATGAATAATTTTTTTTAATGGATTTGTACTTTAGCAAAAAGTAAAAAATATTGTTCTTTTTTGCAAAATTGTCGCTCATTTTTTGTTTATAGCGGCGATCAGAAATGACGCAGAGGTGATCAAATACCACCAAAAGAAAGCTCTATTTGTGGGAAAAAAAGGACGAAAATTTTATTTGGGTACAACGTCGCACGACCGCGCAATTGTCATTCAAAATGCGACAGCGCTGAAAGCCAAAAATTGGTCTGGGCAGGAGGGGGGTTTAAGTGCCCAGTAAGGAAGGGGTTAAAATGAATTAGCAATTTATTATTTTTTTTTCTGTTCACTTACCTGATTTATGCCTATATCTAATGTCACTTCCACCTTTAGGGGCCGCAGCGCTGTAGGTCATTTCTGGCTTTGCATTGGCTTCTCGGAGATCTTGGTCAGCTTGGCGTGGCACTGCTCCCGTTACATTTAACTACTTCAGCCCCGGAAGGATTTACCCCCTTCCTGACCAGGCCATTTTTTGCGAGTCGCTTTAACTGACAACTGCGCAGTCGCGTGACGCTGTACCCAAACTAAATTGTTGTCTCTTTTCCCCACAAATAGAGCTTTCTTTTGGTGGCATTTGATCACCTCTGTGGTTTTTATTATTTGCTCTATAAACAAAAAAAAAAGAGTGACAATTTAAAAAAACAAAAAAACTATATTTTTTTACTTTTTGCTATAATAAATATAAAAAAAAGTAAAAAAACTAATTTCTTCCTCAGTTTAGGCCAATTTGTATTCTTCTACATATTGATTGGTTTGTGCAAAAGTTATCACATCTACAAAATAGGGGATAGATTTATGGCATTTTTATTATCATTATTTTTTTTTTACTAGTAATGGCGGTGATCTGTGATTTTTAGCGGGACTGCAACATTGCGGCGGATAGATCGGACATTTTTTACACTTTTTTTGGACCAGTGACACTTATACAACGATGAGTGCTATAAAAATGCACTGATTACTGTATAAATGACACTAGCAGGGAAGGGGTTAACACCAGGAGCGATCAAAGGGTTAAATGTTCCCTAGGGAGGTGCTGACAGGGAGTAGAGAGACATCCCTTTTCCTAATCACTAGGAACAGGTGATCTCACTCTACTCCCCTGACAGAACGGGGATCTGCTTTGTTTACTCTCGCTGACCGTTCTGCCTCTCTGTGGAGCGATCGCGGGTGGGCGGTGGACATCGAGTCCGCCGGACCCGCTGATTGGCTCCCCCGCTAGCAAATGCCCACAGAGCAAGCAGGAACAACAATTGGCGACCGCTCCCGCTGGTTGCTATGGTGTAACAGCACTCACATTAAGCACAGTTCAATGAGCAAATCATCTTGTCCTTTTCCTGGTTCAATCCCTTACTAATGGCACAGTCACATTTCCTTGGCTCAGTTCATATTTCCGTTGCTAGGGGTAACGACTGGCAGAATTACTTGAGACAAATGAATCCCGGACGAGCCCCCAAATGTAGCTATGTCCCCCCCCCCCCAGGGCAGTGTTGCCAACCGTTCGTAAATTTACGGACAGCCAGTAAAAACAGGGCAGTTTTTTGGGTGTCCGTAAAAGTCCGTAGCAGCCGAAAAGTGGCAGTAAAAATGGTGGTCATCAGCTCCGGTCAGAGCTGTAAATGTGCAATTACGGAAATTCCTGAGCGGCGAGTGAGAAGATCCGATCCTGACCCTGAGACGAGTTGGACTACCACTCCTCCTGCTGCCAGCTAGCGCCTCTGCCCAACCCATCCGCCCTCAAATGAGGTTACTGTATTTTCCCGCCACACCACTGCCAGCCAGCACTTGACCACCTCTGGATAGATGGATCCTCCTGATTCCTGCCTGCCTCCCTGCTCTGGCTGACCTTGCAGCCCTCCTGGTGACAGTGGTGAGTGCAGTACCCTTCCTCTTCAAGCCGGCCAAAAAGAGTCGGGACAGTGAGTGTGTGACTGTTTGACACCCACGCTGTCTCTGCTCACTCTGACAGACAGCCGCCAGCCAGGCTGCAGGAGTCTCTCTCTCTTAGTGTGAGTGTGCGCTGTATGAGTGTAGTGTCCGCTGTATGAGTGTAGTGTGCGCTGTATGAGTGTAGTGTGTGCTGTATGAGTGTAGTGTGCGCTGTATGAGTGTAGTGTGTGCTGTATGAGTGTAGTGTGCACTGTATGAGTGTAGTGTGCGCTGTATGAGTGTAGTGTGCACTGTATGAGTGTAGTGTGCACTGTATGAGTGTAGTGTGCGCTGCATGAGTGTAGTGTGCACTGTATGAGTGTAGTGTCCGCTGTATGAGTGTAGTGTGCGCTGTATGAGTGTAGTGTGCGCTGTATGAGTGTAGTGTGCGCTGTATGAGTGTAGTGTGCGCTGTATGAGTGTAGTGTCCGCTGTATGAGTGTAGTGTGCGCTGTATGAGTGTAGTGTGCACTGTATGAGTGTAGTGTGCACTGTATGAGTGTAGTGTCCGCTGTATGAGTGTAGTGTGCGCTGTATGAGTGTAGTGTGTGCTGTATGAGTGTAGTGTGCACTGTATGAGTGTAGTGTGCACTGGATAAGTGGCAGGAGGTAATGGAAGGATGGTGTAATGGAAACAGGAGGTGATGGGGATGGTGTAATGGAGATGGAGGAATGGTGACAGGAAGTGATGGGGGGATTGTGTGATGGAGACAAGAGGTGGTGGGATGGAGACAGAGGGATGGTGTGATGGAGATGAGGGGTGATGGAGGGATGGAGACTGGAGGGATAAAAACAGGAGATGGAGACAGGAGGTCTTTAGAAGTGGGGACCTAAATTCTGGTGATCCTAGTGGATACCAGGGATTTCACCTCACTTTCTGTGGTGGTTATGGAACAGAAATTAAGGGGAAATTTCTACAATTTGACATAGGTGACAAAACTGATAGACTAAATAATCTGCTCTTATTATATTGAAAATAACAGAAATATGTTTTTTTTTACCTTGCTATCTACCTTAAATCACATTGCTATTTGCACAGTGTGCTTGCTTGTAGCCTAAATACTGAAATTTGAACTGAAAACTGTAATTTTGTAACTTTTGTAAAATGCCAGTAAAAACTTGGCTGTGCCAGTAAATTTTGGGTGTCGTGTCAGTAAATTTCAATCTGGTAGGTTGGCAACACTGCCCCAGGGGTGGCTGAGTGTTGTGGTTCACCTGCTCACACTGCCCTCAATCACATTCATACCGCATCTGGAGTCACAGAACAGGCTGGTACTTTGTTTTGTTTTATTAGGGGATTGAACTTGGATGGGGATTGGGAATGTTATGGGATGCCCAGAGAATCTGTTGATCATTTACACGGAACCACTATATACAATTCAGTATATACAACACTTCTTATCCTCCAGCACTTCACTTGCTCCAATTACACTTCTTCCTCCAGCACTTCTCTTGCTTCTCTAAACTCCAATTCCTCTCTCCTGCACATTACTTCTTCCAGGCCCAGAAGGAAGTTTGCTAGGCCTTCTCTGTTCCTCCAGCCTGACTAGCACACAGTGAGGCCTGTCATGCTGCACGCAGGGCCTCAGAACCACCTATTACAGGTAGGGACAGTTGGTCCCCATGTGTGTAAATACACTGCTATACTAGCCGGCCTGATGGACTACTACTACCAGCCCATCCTCTCGTTCCAGGTCCTTTCAGCCACTCCAGCTGAGTTGGCCTTTTTCACTGCCTCCATGACACCACAGTCCCTTACTGAGTTCTGCATCCTTCCCAGCTTGTCTCTCCCCCCAATCCTCTTCGGCATGCCTCTACAGCTTCCCAGGGTGTGTGCCACTCACCGACCCTGGTGGACTCCTTGCTGAGCTTCTCCAGTAGCACTTGTGCTGCTCCAGGATCTCACTTTCCTCCTGGCTGAAACCCGACTCCAGGCCTCAAGGTCACCCCCCCCCCCCCAGACTGGGGGCTCCCTCCCGGGTGAGGCCTCAGCATCCTCTGCTACATTCCAGCTCTTCCACCCGAACTCTCCTCCCAGATTGGGCTTACCTTGAGTATTTAAGGAGGCCTGCCAATCCAGTTTGGGGATTGGTCAGGGCTCCTTAGAATACTCCAGAAGGCTACACCTCCCTCCGAGCACTCTGTCCAGAAACCTTCCACCAGTTTCTGGAAAGAAATGGGAGTTTCTGGGGAAAATAGAAAACTGGACATAGTTTACAGCATACCTTTGTTACATTGCACGAGGCATGAGTACTCTATGGGTATTTTTATCTTAAAAGTCATATTTCTGCCGGAACTCTGCTTTAAGGACCACCCCATGCAGATATACTGCGGCAGGGCGGCCCTCCTGCGCAAAATCGTGTAATGGGTCTGGGGCGTGTGCTCACGCTGCCAGCGACCCGCTCCCTCTGTGATTATACACAGCGGGAGCCAATCAGAGGGTCTGGCGGCTGCGGTGTCTGCTTGGACCCGCCAATCGTTCACAGGAGAGGCAGAATGGTGGTCTGCCTATGTAAACAAGGCAGACCGCTGTTCTGTGATGGAGGAAGATGGAGATCTTGTGTTTCTGCTAAGAAACACGGACCTCTGTCTTCCTCCAGTCACAGCATTCCTCCCACATATAGAAAGCACCCCCTAGGAGCACGCTTAACCTTTTGATTGCCACTGATGTTTACCCCTTCCCAGCCAATGTCATTAGTATAGTGACAGTGCATATTATTTAGCACTGATCATGATCACTGTATTCCCAAAAAGTGTCAAACGTGTCAGTTAGGTGTCCGATTTGTCTGCCGTGATATCAGTTCTGCTAAAAATCGCTGATCGCCACCATTACTAGTAAAAAAATAAAAATAAATAAAAATTCCATAAAATATCCCATAGTTTGTAGATGCTATAACTTTTACACAAACCAATCATATATGCTTATTGAGATTTTTTTACCATAAATATGTAGCAGAATACACATTGGCCTAAATTGATGAAGAAATTAGATTTTTTACATTTTTTTATTGGATATGTTTTATAGCAGAAAGTAAACAATATTGTTTTTTTTTTTTCAAAATTGTCGCTTTTTTTGTTTATAACGCAAAAAAAAAACTCCATAGGTGATTAAATACCACCAAAAGAAAGCTCTATTTGTGGGAAAAAAGACATCAATTTAATTTGGGTACAACGTCGCATGACCGTGGCAACGCAGTGCCGTATTGCAAAAAATGGCCTGGTCATGAAGTGGGGTAAACCTTCCGGGGCTGGAGTGATTAAATCACACGATTTTAAAACTGCATGTCAGTTCCACTTTAGGTGCGACTTGGCTTTCATGTACAGATGTCTATGCAAGTCGCACCTTAAATTGGCAAAAGTAGTGCAGGAACTACTTTTTCATATCGGCACCGCAAAGTTGGTGTTGCACCGATTTCAACAGTTCCATTGTCGACAATGGGGTGCGACTTGTCATGCGATTTGACCTGTCGCACCATTGTGAACGTGGGCTAAAGGTCAACCAATTTTTTGTGTTCATGCCCCCCTTAACCCACTGTTTTGCCTCGCTGCTCCTCCTGTTAGTTGGCATGAACTTGGTATTATTGATATCAGATCTGAAGATTTTTGATGAAGCCAACAGAAAGCAATCGATCAGCCATAGCTACCCTTTCAATTCATGTAGACTTGGTTTAGATCGGATTCAGTCACACTGAGTTGATCCGACAGGATGGAAAATGAGCAATCGTTTTCAATCGATTGGCAGTACTGGGATACTTTGTTCATCAATACAATCCTATTTGCATCAATCACATAATGATTATAAGATTATATGGTGGAAACAGAGATGCGAACCATAACTTACGATCGTAAGTTATTATCATATCTTAAACCGTTCAGATCCGCGCTATTGCCGAAAGACGGCTACATCGCGGATCTCAATTGCCAGGCAGACGTCCATGGATGCCCTTGTGCGCGCTTCCGGCGCGCACTCACAGACGGCGCATGCGCGTGGCCGCCGTACGCTACGTGGACGTGCCTGCGGGTCAGGCGGACTCGATGTCTGCTCGTGACCCGCGATCGCCTGTCAGAGCTGCAGAACGGGCTACCGCCGATGTAAACACGACGGTTCTCCGTCCTGTGAAGGGGGACATAACAGATCTACTGATCCCTGTCCCTGGGATCAGTGAGATCTGTTATGTCCCTGCCAGCCCCGCCCCCACACAGTTAGAACACACCCAGGGAACATATTTAACCCCTAGATCTCCCCATGCAGGTTAACCCCTTCCCTGCCAGTGACATTTATACAGTAATCAGTGGACATTTAAATTTCTGATCGCTGTATAAATGTCATTGGTACCAAAAAAAGTGCCAAAAATGTCCGACATGTCCGCCCCAATATCAAAGTCCTGATAAAAATCGCAGATCGTCGCCATTACTAGTAAAAAAAAAAAAAAATAATAAAAACGCCATAAATCAATTCCCATAGTTTGTAGACGCGATAACTTTTGCGCAAACCAATCAATATACGCCGATTGCAATTTTTTTTTGCCAAAAATATGTAGAAGAATATATTTTGGCCAAACTCGAAGAATCATTTTTTTTTAATTTTTTTTTGGATATTTATTATAGCAAAAAGTTAAGAATATTGTTATTTTTTCAAAATTTGTCACTTTTTGTTTGTTTATAGCACAAAAAATTAAAACCGCAGAGGTGATCAAATGCTACCAACAGAAAGCTCTATTTGTGGGAAAAAAATGTCAAAAATGTTGTTTGGGTACAACGTCGCACGACCGCGCAATTGTCATTCAAAATGCAACAGAGCTGAAAGCCTAAAATTGGTCTGGGCAGGAGGGGGTTTAAGTGCCCAGTAAGCAAGTGGTTAAAGGGTAACTTTTGTGGGAAAATAAATAGCAAAAAAATAATAATATAGTACACACAATTGTCACACAAGTCATACTGTAATAGAATGTTATTAAAGATGACCTTCAATCTGCAGCGCTGTAATTTTCTGTAAAATGCATAATGGCCACCTGGAGGCGTTCTGTACACAGATGGTATATGGAAACACCCCCCCAGATAGGTCATTTCCTGCTTGTGTGATTGGCTCACTGATTTTATGAGAAATCTACACTAAGATACAAGTCAGATTTTGGGCATCCCCTGCAACAAAAATTTCATTTTTGGTGAGATACTCCCTAACGATATAGTTACATCTAAAGGGATGCAGACCCCGCCACTTTCCTCATTAGAGCCCTGCAAGTGCAGCAGCTGATTGATAATAACTAACTGATACGTCTCTTAGATTGTAATCTCTTAGGAGCAGGGCCTTTATCCCTCTTACATTTTATTTTATTGTATTGTTACTGTACTGTTTCTCCGTTTTACAGAGCCTTGAAAAAATATTCATACCCCTTGAAATTCCCCATATTTTGTCATGTTACCACCAAAAACGTACATGTATTTTATTGGGATTGTATGTGATAGACCAACACAAAGTGGCACAGAATTGTGAAGTGGAAGGAAAATGATAAATGGCTTTCAGAATTTTTTTTACAAATAAATATGTGAAAAGTGTGGGGGGCATTTGTATTCAGCCCCCCTGAGTCAATACTTTGTAGAACCTTCTTTCCCTGCAATTACAGCTGCAAGTTTTTTGGGGGTTTCTCTACCAGCTTTGCACATCTAGAGAGGACATTTTTGCCCATTCTTCTTTGTAAAATATCTCAAGCTCTGTCAGATTGGATGGCGAGTGTCTGTGATCAGCAATTTTCAAGTCTTGCCACAGATTCTTAATTGGATTTGCATCAGAGCCCCCCCCCCCTTACATGAGAATCCCCATCAGAGTCCATCCTTACATCAGGGCTAGAGTTGGTGCGTGGGACAAAGTTTAGAGACCCCTGGCTTAGATAAAAAAAAAATTAAAAAATGAAACAATAATAGATTATATAAAAGAAAGAAAAATGACACAATGTTCCAAAACCAGATTATGTATAAAATGTATGAGTGCCAGGGACAGGGTTGCCAACCGCCAGTAAATTTACTGACCGTTTGTAAAAATCTGTGATTTTTACAACTGTCTATAAATATCAGGGTCTGATAATTTGTCATGCTGTGCTGACTTTTTAAGTGTAAATCAGGGAAATTACTTGATATGGGTATTGTCAGTGTTTCCAAGTAGTGTTTTAATATCAATTGTCTTCGCTTTTAATAGGAGTTCAGTTATTTTTCAAGTTGCCAGTAAAAAATGTGCTCTGCCAGTAAATTTTCTATGTTTTGCCAGTAAAAAATGCTGCGGGAGGTTGGCAACACTGGCCAGGGTGTAGGACTGCTCTTGATATTGGTTAGTGATAGAAGGTGCTGTTTTTGTTATTCTCTTTACATCTTTACAGCCCGTGTTGTATTTTACTTTACTGTATATCCCTTGTTGGGTTGGCAATAAGGTGTGATCTATGACTGTTATTTATTTTTTTTTTTTTGACGATGCCTACCTACTGTATGTGTGTGTATATATATATATATATAAACGCAACACTTTTGTGTTTGCCCCTATTTATAATGAGCTGAACTCAAAGATCTATGACTTTTTCTATGTACACAAAAGGCCTATTTATCTGAAATATTGCTCACAAATCTGTAAATCTGTGTTAGTGAGCACGTCTCCTTTGCTGAGATAATCCATCCACCTCACAGGTGTGGCATATCAAGATGCTGATTAGACAGCAGAATTATTGCACAGGTGTGCCTTAGGCTGGCCACAACAAAAGGCCACTCTAAAATGTGCAGTTTTACTGTATTGGGGGGGTCCAGGGGGGTCTGAAAACCAGTCAGTATCTGGTGTGACCAGCATTTGCCTCACACAGTGCAGGACACCTCCTTTGCATAGAGTTGATCAGGTTGTTGATTGTGGCCGGTGGAATGTTGGTCCATTCCTCTTCAATGGCTGTGCGAAGTTGGTGGCAATTGGCAGGAACTGGAACACGCTGTCGTATACGCCGATCCAGAGCATCCCAAACATGATCAATGGGTGACATGTACGGTGAGTATGCTGGCTATGCAAGAACTGGGATGTTTTCAGCTTCCAGGAATTGTGTACAGATCCTTGCAACATGGGGCCCTGCATTATCATGCTGCCAACATGAGGTGATGGTCGTGTATGAATGGCACAACAATGGGCCTCAGGATCTCGTCATGGTATCTCTGTGCATTCAAAATGGCATCAATAAAATGCACCTGTGTTCGTTGTCCATAGCATAGCCCATACCATAACCCCACTCCATCCACAATATCTGTTACATACTGTTGACATCAGTAAATCGCTCACCCACACAATGCCACACGCGCTGTCTGCCATCTGCCCTGTACAGTGAAAACCGGGATTCATCCATGAACAGAACACCTCTTCAATGTGCCAGACACCATCGAATGTGAACATTTGCCCACTTAAGTTGGTGACGACGATGAACTGCAGTCAGGTCGAGGCCCCGATGAGGACGATGAGCATGCAGATGAACTTCCCTGAGATGTTTTCTGACAGTTTGTGCAGAAATTATTTGGTTATGCAAACCGATTGTTGCAGCAGCTGTCCGGGTGAATGGTCTCAGACGATCTTGGAGGTGAAGATGCTGGATGTGGAGGTCCTGGGCTGATGTGGTTACACGTGGTCTGCGGTTGTGAGGCCAGTTGGATGTACTGCCAAATTCTCTGAAAAGCCTTTGGAGATGGCTTATGGTAGAAAAAGGAACATTCAATTCAAGGGCAACAGCTCTGGTGGACATTCCTGCAGTCAGCATGCCAATTGCACGCTCCCTCAAAACTTGCGACATCTGTGGCATTGTGCTGTGTGATAAAACTGCACAATTTAGGGTGGCCTTTAATTGTGGCCAGCCTAAGGCACACCTGTGCAATAATCATGCTGTCTAATCAGCATCTTGATATGCCACACCTGTGAGGTGGATGGATTATCTCAGCAAAGGAGAAGTGCTCACTAACACAGATTTAGACAGATTTGTATATGATAAATATGGGCAAACACAAAAGTGTTGTGTTTATAATTTTGCTCAGTGTGTATATATATATATATATATATATATACACATACACACACACACACACACACACACAATTGTGCTCATAAGTTTACATACCCTGGCAGAATTTATGATTTCTTGGCCATTTTTCAGAGAATATGAATGATAACACAAAAACTTTTCTTTCACTCATGGTTGGTGTTTGGCTGAAGCCATTTATTATCAATCAAATGTGTTTACTCTTTTTAAATCATAATGACAACAGAAACTACCCAAATGACCCTGATCAAAAGTTTACATACCCTGGTGATTTTGGCCTGATAACACGCACACAAGTTGACACAAAGGGGTTTGAATGGCTATTAAAGGTAACCATCCTCACCTGTGATCTGTTTGCTTGTAATTGGTGTGTGTGTATAAAAGATCAATGAGTTTCTGGACTCCTCACAGACCCTTGCATCTTTCATCCAGTGATGCACTGAAGTTTCTGGATTCTGACTCATGGGGAAAGCAAACGATTGTCAAAGGATCTGCGGGAAAAGGTAGTTTAACTGTATAAAACAGGAAAGGGATATAAAACGATATCCAAGGAATTGAGAATGCAAATCAGCAGTGTTCAAACTCTTATCAAGAAGTGGAAAATTAGGGATTCTGATGAAATCAAACCACGATCAGGTAGACCAAGTAAAATTTCAGCCACAACTGCCAGGAAAATTGTTCGGGATGCAAAGAAAAATCCACAAATAACTTCAGGTGAAACACAGGACTCTCTGAAAACATGCGGTGTGGCTGTTTCAAGATGCACAATAAGGAGGCACTCGAAGAAAGATGGACTGCATGGTTGAGTCGCCAGAAGAAAGCCATTACTACGCAAATGCCACAAAGTATCCCGCTTACAATACGCCAAACAGCACAGAGACAAGCCTCAATCCTTCTGGCACAGTCATTTAGAGTGATGAGACCAAAATTAAGCTTTTTGGCCACAACCATAAACGTTACATTTGGAGAAGAGTCAACAAGGCTTGTAAAACATGGAGGCGGGTCACTGATGTTTTGGGGATGTGTGAGCTACAAAGGCACAGGAAATGTGGTCAAAATTGATGGCAAGATGAAGGCAGAATGTTATCAAAAAATACTGGAGGAACATTTGCATTCATCAGCCAGGAAGCTGCACATGGGAAGTACTTGGACGTTCCAACATGGCAATGATCCAAAACACAAGGCCAAGTTGACCTGTCATTGGCTACAGCAGAATAAAGTGAAGGTTCTGGAGTGGCCATCTCAGTCTCAGTTGTGGCTGGTGAAGTTTTAGGAATGGGGGGGGGGGGTGCCAGGCCCTGCCCTTCCTTTTTGACCCCCTCCTACTTCTAATAAGCCCTGTCCCTTATAGAATCCACCCACTCCGTCCCCTGTATTCCACATATTATGTCAGGAATACACAGCTCAGCATCACAGTACAGAGTACACAGCTCAGCATCACAGGATACAGTATACAGCCCCAGCATCACAGGTGGTGGTAAATTGCAGCCAATATCACAGGTGGGGGTAAACTGCAGCCAGTATCCCAGGTGGGGGTAAATTGCAGCCAGTATCACAGGTGCGGGCAAATTGCAGCCAATATCACAGGTGGGGGTAAATTGCAGCCAATAACACAGGTGGGGTATATAGCAGCCAGTATCACAGGTGGGGTAAATTGCAGCCAATAACACAGGTGGGGGTAAATTGCAGCCAATATCACAGGTGGGGGACACTATAACCGACGTTAAATGGGGGTGGACAC
>BLSH010360049.1:39098-55612 GCA_018402905.1 Glandirana rugosa | reverse complement strand
AAATGTCCACTGATTACTGTATAAATGTCATTGGCAGTTAAGGGGTTAACCTGGGGGGGAGAGCTAGGGGTTAACTGTGTTCCCTGGGTGTGTTCTAACTGTGGGGGGGTTGGGCTAACATGGGCATGAGAGATCTAACTGATCCCAGTGACAGGGATCAGTAGATCACCCATGCCCCACTGACAGGGCGGGGAACCGCCGTGTTTACATCGGCGGTTCCCCGTTCTTTGCCCTGTAGCCGCTCATCGCGGCTCGCCGGCGGACATCGGGTCCGCCCGAGCCGCGGGCACACTCCTCAGGAGTGCGGCGGGTGCGCGCGCGCGCCGCCGGCGGCGCGCGCGCGCCCCCTGGTGGCCAATATGCAAATCGCCGTATATTTACGGCGATTCGCGCAGGGCTCCCCCACTGCCGCCGTAAAAACACGGCGCGCGGTGGGGAACCGGATAATTGTGACATGGCGATCTTAACAAAATATACTGTTACACACAAATACTACATCATACATTTTCTGTGTTGATTTTATGTATCACTAAACTGAATAAGAAGCCATCCAAAGCAGAATCCTGCACTTTGAAAAGATTTTTATTTATAAATCCTTAAAACTCTTTAGGGGTTGAATATTTCTGATTGCAAGTGTATATATATTGGTACCTACAGTGAGGGAAAAAAGTATTTGATCCCCTGCTGGATTTGTACATTTGCCCACTGACAAAGAAATGATCAGTTTGTAATTTTAATGGTAGGTTTAGTTTAAAGTGGTTGTCTACCAGGAAAAAAAAATAAAAAAAATAAAAACCTGCACCGCATACTAGCTCATTATGAAATACTCACCTTGAAACGAAGATCCGACCGGGCTGCTCGGTCCCCTCTGAGGGAGCGGACATCTTCCCTCGGATCTTGCTGCCGGGTACGCGGCTCCAGCGCTGTGACTGGCCCGAGCCGCGAGACGTCACTCCCACACATGCTTTCCGGCAGGGTCTGGAAATATTGCCTGGCCTTTGCCTGGACATACATGGCGCATGCGCCGTAACGCTGCAGCGGATTAGAGAGGGATTATCTTCTAAACTGTACAGGTTTAGAAGATATTAATTTTACCTACAGGTAAGCCTTATTATAGGCTTACCTGTGTAGGTAAAAGTAAACAAAATGGGTAGACAACCGCTTTAACAGTGAGAGACAGAACAAAAATATCCAGAAAAAATCCCCTATCAAGCAGCAAGATTTCTGGCTCCCAGGTGTCTTCTATACAGGTAATGAGCTGAGATTAGGAGCACTCTTCTAAAGGGCGTGCTCCTAATCTCAGCTTGTTATCTGTATAAAAGACACCTATCCACAGAAGCAATCAATCAAATTCCAATCTCTCCGCCAAGGCCAAAGAGGTTTCCAAGGATATCAGGGACAAGATTGTAGACCTATCCAAGGCTGGAATGGGCTAAGACCATCGCCAAGCAGCTTGGTGACAGGGTGACAACAGTTGGTGCGATTATTCGCAAATGGAAGAAACACAAAATAACTGTCCATCTCCCTCAGTCTGGAGCTCCATGCAGGATCTCACCTCGTGGAGTTTCAAACATCATGAGAACGGTGAGGAATCAGCCCAGAACTACACGGGAGAATCTGGTCAATGATCTCAAGGCAGCTGAGACCATAGTCACCAAGAAAACAATTGGTAACACACTACACTGTGAAGGACTGAAATCCTGCAGCACCCAAAAGGTCCCCTACTAAAGAAAGCACATGTACAGCCCATCTGAAGTTTGGTGACGAACATTTGAATGATTCAGAGAACTGCATTAAAGTGTTGAGGTCAGATGAGACCAAAATCAAGCTCTATGGCATCAACTCAACTCGCCATGTTTGGAGGAAGAGGAATGCTGCCTATGATCCCAAGAACACCAAACATGGAGGTGGAAACATTATGCTTTGGGGTTTTTTTTCTGCTAAGGGGACAGGACAACTTCACTACATCAAAGGGACGATGGACGAGGCCATGTACCGTCAAATCTTGGGTGAGAACCTCCTTCCCTCAGCCAGGGCATTAAAAATGATGTCATGGATGGGTATTCCAGCATGACAATGGCCCAAAACACACGGCCAAGGAAACAAAGGAGTGGCTCAAGAAGAAACACATTAAGCTCCTGGAGTGGTCTAGCCAGTCTCCAGACCTTAATCCCATAGAAAATATGTGGAGGGAGCTGAAGGTTCGAGTTACCAAACATCAGCCTCGAAACCTTAATGACTTGGAGAGGATCTGCAAAGAGGAGTGGGACAAAAACCCTCCTGAGATGTCTGCAAACCTGGAGGCCAACTACAAGAAATGTCTGACCTCTGTGATTGCCAACAAGGGTTTTGCCACCAAGTACTAAGCCATGTTTTGTGAAGGGGTCAAATACTTATTGCACTCATCAAAATGCAAATCAATTTATAACTTTTTCGAAATGCATTTTTCTGGATTTTTTTGTTGTTATTCTGCCTCTCATTGTTAAAATAAAACTACCATTAAAATTATAGACTGATCATTTCTTTGTCAGTGGGCAAACGTACAAAATCAGCCGGGGATCAAATACTTATTTTCCCTCACTGTATGCTGGCTCCTATATATACCACCAGTGATTTATGGGCGGTGTATCCCGTGTCCTCACCTCACCTGCTGATATTCAAGCCGATCGTCACAATGGGCTGAACTTTTTACTGCCGATATAAATCCTGCAGGTGGGACGGAGACGTATTCCTCCTCATACCCGGATTTTATGGTTGCCCGATGACAAAAACCGCTCCCGACTCTGAATTGCTCCCATGTACAGTACAAATTTAAATCTACGACAAACTCTCCGCTGCAGCAGAAGAATAACGCTCGTATATTCCGGCGCCGGATATTTATTGTCCATTCAAACTCTGTCAGCTCGACTGGAAAATAAAATATCAGCAAAACTTTATTTTTGCTATCATCCATTTTTTCCCCCCTCCCTTCCTTTGTGAAGGCTTTCCAGACCCGGCGAACATTTTTTATGCGCCATATAATAATTTTGAGAGCCGATTCAGAATCCGGCCTGCGTTTCCCCCGGAGCGTTTATGGGCGCGCTGTCTCTTCCTGCAGCCCATAAACCGCCAGCTAATTCCGATTATTCAAATATTTGTGTTTTCTCCACTCGCGCCCCGCGATCTTTGTTTACAAAATTATTTTCCTTTTCTCGGCTTTTTATTTGGCGTCGTGAGGACATATTTCTCGTATAAATCCAGCGCAGGGCGGTTTATGGCTCTTTGTTTGTCAAAGTAATACTGAAGAATGAAAACTGGTAAAAAGAGTCTGGCTGAGTGGGCGAGGGCGGCTCTAAGGTGAATTTACGGTTGTTTAAGGGCTAAATGGGAACGGCTGGTACAAGTTGTACACCGGCTACTCCGATGGTGAGAATATATTGGTGGGGGAGGGGGGAATTCTATAAGAATGGAGGATGTGAGCCGTGTCTGCTGTCGGGGGGTAACACAGGGAGTGCAGAGGGTGCAGCTACTCTGGGCCCGTGAGCAGAGGTGTAATTAGAATATCCAAGGCCCCGGTGCAAGAAATTATGAAGGGCCCTCCTGACCCCTGGCCAGGGCCCTTCCCTCTTCCCACTGATCCTGGGGCCCTTTACTCCCATCGGGGGTCCCTTTATTACGGTCCCGCAGCGGGGTCCTTTCACAAGTTCTGCAGTGGGCCCCCTTTCTGCCATCTTCGGCCCTTCCCATGGTGGTGAAATGCCTGGACCCGGTCGCAATTGCAACCTTTGTAATCCTGATAGTTCCCTCACTGGTGTCAGTAGTTTTCAATTTTAATTTTATTATTTTTTTTACCATTTTATTTTATTTCTTTTACAATTTTATTTTTATATATATTTTTTCTTTTTTTTTAGGAGCGCTGTTGGGGAGCTATGATGAGATATCAGGGGTCCAAACAAACCTCAGCCCTCAATCTCCATCTGTGTAGCCTCAGCTGCACAGAATGAATGGACACGAATAGCTGTGCACCAAGCCTCTCATTCATCCAGAAACGGAAGTATAGTAAAAACTTTATACTATGCTTCAGTCAGGGGCGTTGCTAGGGGGTGGCTATTGGGGCTATAGCCCCGAGTCTGGGGCCCATAGCCCCGAATCTCTTACCGGGTGGGTGAAATTCTGCAATTAGCAGGTATGTCTCTCTGGGGACCCTGATGTAAGGGGAATCCACACTCAGGTATGTAACAATATATATATATATATATATATATACATATATACACACACACGTATATTATATACATGTGTATGCCCACTCAAGCGTATGACTTTCTTTACTTTGCTGCTATGGGCTCTAGCCCCAGATCTTTTGTAGACCTAGCAACGCCCCTGGCTTCAGTTATGAATGAACCAATTGGTACCAATCACTGACTCTGTTCATTCAGGATAGGAAGGAGACGGTAAATGACAAATTTACCGACCCGTTCCCATCTCTCCATCATAACACATCTTCTACAGCTGCTGGCAGGAGAGAGGAGGGGGGAAGACAGCAGCTCTGTGGGGGGGGACCAGGGAAGTAAACTGGATAAGAGGGGTGGCGGGGGCAGCATATAGAGGAACCAATCTCCTGCATTAGGAGGAAAATGGGGGAGATTGGTTCCTCTAAATGCCGCACCCGCCATCCCTCCTATCCAGGTGTACAAGGGAGGCACACGAGCCCCCTGGAGCATGGGGCCCGGTTGCAATTGCGACCCCTGCAACCCCTGTAGTTATGCCCTGAGATCAGGGAAGGGGGCCCCAGATTAAACCCATTTATATAAGCTATAACATGCTAATGTCATTTTTATTTATTTATTTATTTTTTAATTTTCAGTTTTCATTAAAATAATGTCATCACATGTTTCAGGCACTGGGGGGTTGAGGGGGGTGTGCTCAGACAGGGTTGGAGGAAGAAGGACCATCTGGCAATGCTGTTTTCTAGTCCAGACAGAAGGCAAGGAAAGTGAAATTGGAAGCTGCAGAGCCGTTGGCTCTGAATAGCGGTGACACCCTCTGGCTATACTTAAAGTGTTACTAAACCCACACCAGCAACATCAGTCTGTATATGCAGTAAAGCACACTTGTTATACTCACTGTGGAACCTAAGGGGTTAATCCTGCGCATTGTGTAAAAAAGGCTGTCTTCTCTGATCCTCCCCTTCTTCCACAGTCCCCAATCCATCTCCTTATAGTACAGAGCCTTTGGAGTCACACTGCACATACTCAGTTTGGTGTGTATTGCTAGAGAGTTTCTTTTTTCTTGTGCATGTGATCAGCACAGGGCCAATCAGCACTGTCCAGACAGAGGGTCAGGGGTCCTGCAACCTCATAGGAACAATCAGGGGAGAATGAAAACTCCTCCTACAAGCTTTAACTAGACAATATTAGACAACTAGACAATGAAGTCACAAGACTGCTATATACTGCTGAGAAAAGGTATTTAGCAGTATATATTTATTAAAATAATTGCATTTCCATGTTCTGTGTACTGTGGGAGACCAGATATAGTGAATGCAGAGTCCTGGGTTAGGTAACATTTTAAATGGTAATGGCGAATAAAAAAAAAGACAAATTTAATACACTATATACAATTGTGACACAAGTCATATTGTAATTGAATGTTATTAAATATGACCTTTCATTTTCAACCTGCAGCACTGTAATTTTCTGTAAAATGCAATATGGCCGCCTGGAGGTGTTCTGTACACAGATGGTACACAGAGCACACCCTGAAAATGTCATTTCCTGCTTGTGTGATTGGCTCACTGATTTTCCCAGAAGTCTGCACTAAGACACAAGACAGATTTTTGGGCTTCCCTTGCAACACAAATTTAATTTTTGATTAGATACTCCCCAAAGGAAATTACGTCTAAAGGGATGCAGACCCTGCCACTTTCCTTATTAAAGCCCTGCAAGTGCAGCAGCTGAATGATAATTATAAAACCACTCCCATACAGATTCACTCGGCACATGGACATAGACAAAACAAAAATAACAAAAGGTAAGAATCTGTAACAAACCTTGGTAAAATCTCTGCACTGTACTTAGATCACCCAGGGGGAGGGTTTTTCTCAGCAAAAGTGGAGTTACTCTTAAAAGAGACCATGTCACCAACTTGAAAATGCAGAAGTGCCGTGGGCCGCCCAGGGGACGGGGAGGACGTGGTCATGGTGGTGATTGATTGCCACCCCCCCAAGAAAAAACCCACCAGGTGGCACTGCTGGGAAGGTTGTCCACAAGGTTTAGGAGCGTCTATGGGAATGTTTGACCATTCTTCCAGAAGTGCATTTGTGAGGTCAGGCACTGATGTTGGATGAGAAGGCCTGGCTCACAGTCTCCGCTCTAATTCATCCCAAAGGTGTTCTATCGGGTTGAGGTCAGGACAGTCAAGTTCCTCCACCCCAAACTCCCTCCTCCATGTCTTTATGGACCTTGCTTTGTGCAGTGGTGTGCAGTCATGTTGGAACAGGAAGGGGCCATCCACAAACTGTTCCCACAAAGTTGGGAGCATGAAATTGTCCAAAATGTCTTGGTATGCTGACGCCTTAAGAGTTCCCTTCACTGGAACTAAGGGTCCAAGCGCACAAAGCAAGGTCCATAAAGACATGGATGAGCAAGTTTGGGGAGGAGGAACTTGACTGGCCTGCACAGAGTCCTGACCTCAACCCGAGAACTCCTTTGGGATGAATTAGAGAGGAGACTGTGTGCAGATCATCCAACATCAGCGCCTGACCTCACAAATGCGCTCCTGGAAGAATAGTCAAACATTCTCATAGACACTCCTTAACCTTGTGGACAGCCTTCCCAGAAGAGTTGAAGCTGTTATAGCTGCAAAGGGTCTGCCAACTCAATATTGAACCCTACAGACTAAAGACCCGTACACATTGTACAAAGGTTGTACAACAACGGTCGTACAACCAGCTTGTTGTACGACCATATGACTGTTGGTACATGCGATTACAACAGCCATCGTACAACGGTTGTACAACAGAAGTTAGATGAGCAGACTAGAAAACTTTGGTTGTACAACTGTTGAATCGTGTGTACAGAGAAGGTGATCCAACAAAGTTGTACAATTAAAACACGCATGCTCAGAAGTCAGGATCGCTCAGAAGTGTCCATTCTGGGAAACCTGCGTTCCAAATTCACAAATCACATCAAATCACATGCACCCGAGCATCCTCTTTATACGCTCATAACACGTCACCACGGTCGGCTTGGTCATACGATCACTTGGTGCATGTCAGTACGCGAAATACAACAGCCAACATACAATTTGGGCTGTTCGGTCGTACGACTGTTGCACCCGTGTGTGCGAGGCCTAACACATGAATATGCTTTGATCTAAACCATTCCATTGTAGCTCTGGCTGTATGTTAAAGGTCGTTGTCCTGCTGGAAGGTGAACCTCCAACCCAGTCTCAAGTCTTTTGCAGACTCTAAAGCCTTGTACACACGGTGTGACAGTCGTACAACAGAACAGCTCAGATCATATGCTGGCTGTTGTATCTCACGTACTGACATGCACAAAGCGATTGCACAACCAAGCCGAACGTAGTGACGTGTTACGAGCGTACAAGCATTGTGAATTAGGAACGTAGGTTTACAAGAATGGACACTTCCGGGCATTCCTGACTTCTGAGCATGTGTATTTTGCATGTACAACTTGTTGGACCAACTTCTCTGTACACACAGTACAACAGTCTTACGACAGCTTGTTGTACAACCAAAGTTTTCTAGTCTGCTCAGCCAACTTCTGTTGTATGACCGTCTTACGTCGGCTGTTCTAATTGCGCGCGCTAACGGTCGGATGATCGTACAACAAGTGGTCGTACGACAATTTTCATACGACCATCGCACCTTGTGTACGGGTCTTAACAGGTTTTCTTCTAAGATTGCCCTGTATTTGGCTCCATTCATCTTCCCATCAACTCTGACCAACTTCCCTGTCCCTGCTGAAGAAAAGCATCCCCACAACATGATGCGGTCACCACCATGTTTCACAGTGGGGATGGTGTGTTCAGGGTGATGTGCAGTGTTAGTTTTCTGCCACACATAGCATTTTGCTTTTAGGCCAAAAAGTTGCATTGTGGTCTCATCTGACCAGAGCACCTTCTTCCACATGTTTGCTGTGTCCTCCACATGGCTTCTTGCAAACTGCAAACAGGACTTCTTATGGCTTTCTTTCCACAATGGCTTTCTTCTTGCCACTCTTCCATAGGGGTCAAATTTGTGGAGGGCACGGCTAATAGTTGTCCTGTGGACAGATTCTCCCACCTGAGCTGTGGATCTCTGCAGCTTCTCCAGAGTCACCATGGACCTCTTGGCTGCTTCTCTGATTAATGCTCTCCTTGCCCGGCCTGTCAGTTTAGGTGGACGGCCATGTCTTGGTAGGTTTGCAGTTGTGCCATACTCTTTCCATTTTCGGATAATGGATTGAACAGTCCTCTGTGAGATGTTCAGAGCTTGGGATATTTTTTTAATAACCGAACTCTTTTTTAAACTTCTCCACAACTTTATCCCTGACCTGTCTGGTGTGTTCCTTGGCCTTCATTATGCTGTTTGTTCACTAAGGTTCTCTAACAAACCTCTGAGGGCTTCACAGAACAGCTGTATTTATACGGAGATTAAATGACACACAGGTGGATTTACTAATTAGGTGACTTCTGAAGGCAATTGGTTCCACTAGATTTTAGTTATAGGGGTATCAGAGTAAAGGGGGCTGAATACAAATGCACGCCCCACCTTTCACATATTTATTTGTAAAAAATGTTGAAAACCATTTATCATTTTCCTTCCACTTCACAATTATGTGCCACTTGGTTTTGGTCTATCACATAAAATCCCAATAAAATACATTTGTGTTTTTGGTTGTAACATGACAAAATGTGCAAAATTTCAAGGGGTATGAATACTTTTTCAACTTAACTTTATATATATATATACTGGGACAAAAACTTGAAAGGTGTGTGTGACCGTACATGACCAAACAATGACACACCTCCACCCCTATTACTGAACATGAAAAAAAAGAGAAAAAAGGGAACTGGGGCTTTAAATGAGGCGAGTCATTGTAGATAATAGATGATATACAACAACTGTGTGCATGAAATTATATTTCTGATGTATGACTGTCATAATCACATTGGATATATCATGATCCCAAAAAACATTTGTTTTCATTGGTAAATAACATTTTAATAGGAAAAAGTCATATATAAACATCTCCATAATTATTCAGAAAAGTAGATTCACATATTATAAGTAAAATAAGTAAATAAAAACAATGAGGTTATATACTATATTTGTGCAAGTAAATATGGGAACATGATTGACCATCAGAATTCATGATACACACAAATTGATTAAGTAGCTTAAAGAATAAAAAACTGTATAAAAAACAGTCTTGTCTTGGCATGCTTGATGGAAACTCTACGCGTTTCGTGGCATTTCAGCCACTCATCAGGAGTATATTGCATAAGGTACTATAGCAATGGGTAGAAAAAGAAGACCATTAGTATATACTGCCCTCTCAAGGAAGGGAAGCATCAGAAATAGCATCTTGGTTACTCACAAAACAGCTCCCAGGCTGTACCCAGCCCAAGAATGGGATTCGATGCGGCCTCGGACACCTGCCTGGTCCGGGGTTGAGGCGAACCTGCCTGGTCAACCCCGGACAAGGCAGGTGTCCACTTTTTTGCCGGATTTTCTGCCCTAGGAAGTCATAATGCGATCGTTGTCACTCCCTTCAAATAACATTTTTATTGTAACAAAATTCATCTGGCGCGTAAAGCCCCCCTCCCTCATTCCAGCCATCGCATTGATGCCCGCGCCGTCGCCATCTTTGAGGCTCTTTTGTTGCTGGTGACTCTGGGAGAGGATTATGGGGGGGGATTGGAAATTTGCTGCCTGCTTTGATTATTAATGCGTTTTCTGCCTTTGAAGCTAAGGATAAATTAGATGTGGTGAATCGGACCCGTTTTGGCTTTAGTTACATCACATTGGATAAAAGATCTGTGAATAGTAAATAAAGCAGAGTGAATCGTGCGCGGCGGCGTTGTGTGGGGTGGAGATGAAAGTGAAGTGGATGAGGCTTAGCGTTGTAGATGGGCCAGCGCACCGGACATCTACTTCTTATCCACCGTACCCCGGAACGATCACCGTGCCCACCTCTGCCTTACCTGTCTGACAATGTTCTATTAAAGAGGACCTGTCATTAAAATCACACTTCACATGGATTAGAGTGCCCATACACTTCACATGGATTAGAGAGCCCATACACTTCACATGGATTAGAGAGCCCATACACCTCACATGGATTAGAGTGCCCATACACTTCACATGGATTAGAGAGCCCATACACCTCACATGGATTAGAGTGCCCATACACTTCACATAGATTAGAGTGCCCATACACTTCACATGGATTAGAGTGCCCGTACACTTGACATGGATTAGAGTGCCCGTACACTTGACATGGATTAGAGTGCCCATACACTTCACATGGATTAGAGAGCCCGTACACTTCACATAGATTAGAGTGCCCATACACTTCACATGGATTAGAGTGCCCGTACACTTCACATAGATTAGAGTGCCCATACACTTCACATGGATTAGAGTGCCCATACACTTCACATGGATTAGAGTGCCCGTACACTTGACATGGATTAGAGTGCCCATACACTTGACATGGATTAGAGTGCCCATACACTTCACATGGATTAGAGAGCCCGTACACTTCACATAGATTAGAGTGCCCATACACTTCACATGGATTAGAGTGCCCGTACACTTCACATAGATTAGAGTGCCCATACACTTCACATGGATTAGAGAGCCCATACACTTCACATGGATTAGAGAGCCCATACACCTCACATGGATTAGAGTGCCCATACACTTCACATGGATTAGAGAGCCCGTACACTTCACATAGATTAGAGTGCCCATACACTTCACATGGATTAGAGTGCCCGTACACTTCACATGGATTAGAGAGCCCATACACCTCACATGGATTAGAGTGCCCATACACCTCACATGGATTAGAGTGCCCATACACCTCACATGGATTAGAGTGCCCATACACCTCACATGGATTAGAGTGCCCATACACCTCACATGGATTAGAGTGCCCATACACTTCACATGGATTAGAGTGCCCATACACCTCACATGGATTAGAGTGCCCATACACTTCACATGGATTAGAGTGCCCATACACCTCACATGGATTAGAGTGCCCATACACCTCACATGGATTAGAGTGCCCATACACTTCACATGGATTAGAGTTCAAGTTCCTCTTTCCCTCCTTAGCCATTTGTCTACTGGGGATTTTTTAAATTTACTTTTCATGTATATTTTATTTTTTTCACAAGTGTTAAAATCTTTTTTGGGTAGAAACTTTAACCCTCCTTCTGCCAGAGCCGTTTTTTGCATTTAATTAAATTTTTTACCCACTATAATTCCGGAAGATTTACCCCCTTTCATGACCAGGCCATTTTTTGCAATACGGCACTGCATTACTTTAACTGAGAATTGCACGGTCGTGCGACATTGTACTCAAATAAAATTGATGTCCTTTTTCCCCACAAATAGAGCTTTCTTTTGGTGGTATTTTCTCACCTCTGCGGTTTTCCTTTTTTGCGCTATAAATAAAAAAAGGGCAACAATTTTGAAAAAAACAAAAATGTTTTTACTTTCTACTATAAAACACATCCAATAAAAAATGTAATTTCTTCATAAATTTTACTCCAATATGTATTCTGCTACATATTTTTGGTAAAATAAATCCAAATACGCGTATATTGATTGGTTTGCGCAAAAGTTATAGTATGTATAATCTGTGGGATATTTTTATTTATTTTTATTTAACAGTAATTGCGACGATCAGCGACTTACAGCAGTCCTGCCATATTGCTGCGGACAACAGGACACATAACTGATATTTTTGACACTTTTTAGGGACCAATGACACTAATACAGTGATCAGTCCTAAAAAATATGCACTATCACTGTACTAATGACACTGGCTGGGAAGGGGTTAACATCAGGGACGATCAAAGGGTTAACTATGTGCCTAGCCAGTGTTTGTGCACAGTGTGGGGGGTGCTTTTACAAGGGGAAGGCATAGATCCTAGTCCCTGCTTTGCAGGAACACAGGATCCATCCCTTCTCTACTGACAGAAAGGCGATCTGCCTTGTCTGCATAGGCAGATCTCTGTTCTGCCTCTCTGCTGAATCAACGGCAGGTGCCGCCTGATCACACACACAGCGGGAGAAAGCCGCCAGCCACACACATGCGTGCCCCCTACCCAGAAGAGCCGGATCACACACATATATATATATATATATAAAATACGGAGCAGAGGTGCCATCCTGTTGCTGTAAAACTGCTATAGGGTGGCCCTTAAGTGGTTAAAAAAAGAATTTTAGGCCTGAAGATTACATAATTATTTTTTATTTCAATACTGTATAATTAATTGTTATATTCATTTTATTATAATGTGCTATTTTCAACACTTTTTAAAAATGTTTTCTTTATTTAACTTTATTACTGTCACAAAGGGGCTAACAAGCATTCTATGTAATAGTATGGGCACATGACTGGTCCTCTTTATGGAGACACTTTATTAGACCATTAAGAGGACCTGTCATATCATGTCTATTAGACCCCCAATGTCTCCCCTGCTCTCCATCGTCATTCCTCAGCTACTGTAGCCGAGGAAGCAGCTAATCAAGCACAATCCATGCTTGATTAGCTGTTGGCAGGAAGGGGGCACGCACCTTCAGAAAGCCATCAAAGGGAGTAAAGTCTATTGTTGGCTCCAAAAATGTATAGAACAAAAGAAGGGGAATCCCTGTAGCCACACATCCCTGTAGTCCCTAGATTTGGTGTAAGAGTGGCAACCTCTCAAACCAGGCCACACCTCCAACGCGTTTCGCTCTGCCCCTCGGAGCTTAGTCATGGGGAAAGCAGAGCCTGAGCCGCACACTAAGTTGCATTGGGTTCCAGAAAATTCATACCAAGCTCATGGCCACGGGAGCTTGGTTTAACCCCTTTGAAAAAAGTACCTTGGTAGACAGGGGGTTACAAAAAATCAGGGCTCCCAGTGAGATTACAGAGGCCATGCAAATAAACCTGACCTGGCTCCCCACAGATTAAATATTCACAACTCCACCCATAATAGCATCAGGTTATCTCATCATTTTCAGCAGGGGAACAATGGGGAATGCACTGACATCTTCCAACCTTTATGTGGTTCTCTGCTTTGATTGTCTATACAGTGTGAGATATTTGTGTGACTGCGCCAAACTAATTAGTGACACGCAGCAGCCAATGAAGAGGCACACCGGCATGTCGTCCCATCGCTTGTTTTACGATCGCCGCTGAGGAGCGTCCTGGATAAGTGGCGCATTTCATTAGCGCTACATGAAGCGAGCTGGCTGATGTCCTGTTTACCTATCACATAATTTATTAGCAGGACGAGGATCTGGACGAAGTGTGGATGCTGATGAAAAAGCTTCAGATCTCCAGATAATAAATGCCGCCGACAGAATTAAGGATATAAAACAGATTTAATGAGCTCTGGAAAACAAGTGCTTGGAAAGATTGTGCATGTTTAATTCCAATTACAGATATCAACTCAGGCTCACCGCCGTGAATTTTGATGTGCATTGTATATAGACGGCACCCCTGCACCTCATTATATATACATGATGCCCCCCTCACCTCTATATATGAAATATGTCCCCTGCACCCCATTACATATATCGAAAATGCCCATCTGCACCCCTTTATATATAGAACATGCCTCCTACACCCCAGTATTTAAAGAATATGTCCCCTGCACCCCCTTTATATATTGAATATGTCTCCTGCAACCCCTATATATTTATAGAATATGCCCCCCTGCACCCCATATAAATAGAATATGCTTTCTACACACCTGTATATATACCAAATGCCCACCTGCACCCCTTTATATATAGAATATGCACCATGCACCCCAATTTATAAAGAACATGTCCCCTGCACCCCTTATATTTTGAATATGTCTCCTGCACCCCTATATAAAAATAATTCTGCACTTCTGTATATACATAAAATGCCCACCTGCACCCCTATATATATAGAATATGCCTCCTGCACCTCAGTATATCTAGAATATGTTCACTGTACCCCATTATATAAGATATGCCTCCCGCATCCCTCTATAAATAGAACATGCCTCCTGCACCCCTGAATATATAGAATATGCCCCCTGCACCCCTATATAAATAGAATATGCCTTCTGCACCCTAGAATATATAAAATATGTCCCCTGCACCCCTTTATATATAGAATATGCCTTCTGCATCCCAATATAAATAGAACATGCCATCTGCACCCCTGTATATTTAGAATATGTCTCTTGCACCCCAATATGTATATAATATGCCCCTGCACTTATATATACTATACAGTATATATATATAGTTGTATTCAAAAGTTTAGGAACCCCTGACAATTTCCATGATTGTCATTTATAAATATTTGGGTATTTGGATCAGCAATTTCATTTTGATCTTTCAAATAACTGAAGGACACAGTAATATTTCAGTAGTGAAATGAGGTTTATTGGATTAACAGAAAATGTGCAATATGCATCAAAACTAAACTAGACAGGTGCATAAATTTGGGCACCCCAACATAAAAACCACATCAATATTTAGTAGAGCCTCCTTTAGCAGAAATAACAGCCTCTAGACGCTTCCTATAGCCTGTAATGAGTGTCTGGATTCTGGATGAATGTATTTTGGACCATTCCTCCTTACAAAACATCTCCAGTTCAGTTAGGTTTGATGGTTGCTCAGCATGGACAGCCCAATTCAAATCACCCCACAAATGTTCAATGATATTCAGGTCAGTATCTCACAGAAGTGAGTACACCCCTCACATTTTTGTAAATATTTTATTCTATCTTTTCATGTGACAACACTGAAGAAATTACACTTTGATACAATGTAAGCAGACGAGTGCCTCCTTCTATCACAGGTGCCCCCAGCAGAGTTCCTCCTTCCATCAGGTGCCCCCAGCGGAGTCCCTCCTTCCATCAGGTGCCCTCAGCGGAGTCCCTCCTTCGATCACAGGTGCCCCCAGCGGAGTTCCTCCTTCCATTACAGGTGCCCCCAGTGGAGTTCCTCCTTACATCACAGGTGCCCAAAGCGGAGTGCCTCCTTACATCACAGGTGCCCCCAGCGGAGTCCCTCCTTCCATCAGGTGCCCCCAGCGGAGTCCCTTCTTCCATCAGGTGTCCCCAGTGGAGTCCCTCCTTTCATCAGGTGCCCCCAGCGGAGTCCCTCCTTCCATCAGGTGCCCCCAGCGGAGTACCTCCTTCCATCACAGGTGCCCCCAGCGGAGTCCCTCCTTCTATCACAGGTGCCCCCAGCGGAGTTCCTCCTTCCATCACAGGTGCCCCCAGTGGAGTTCCTTCTTACATCACAGGTGCCCACAGTGGAGTATAAATCAAAGAAAGTTGCGCTAACACCCAACTGAAGTGAGCAAAAATACACACCTACATCAGAGTTTGTGCAAAGTGCTAATAAGTCAAGAATCAAAAAGTGTAATAATAAATAAAAATAAATTGAGAATCAAAACAAATCAATATCACAATCAAATACAAAAATTATTATAAGTGCATTTAAATATAAAGTGACTTTAAATATAAAGTGACAGTGCCATATAAATCAGGCTTTGCAGCTATATGAGTCCAATAACCGTCTTTAGAGGTCTCTTGAACATAGAATATAGCAACTCCATGATTAGCAGGATATCAACAGAGCGAAACTCAATTCAAAAATCAGTTCACACCAGGGAAGTGCAGTTGGGGTCCCTCCTTCCATCACAGGTGCCCCCAGCTGAGTCCCTCCTTCCATCAGGTGCCCTCAGCGGACTCCCTCCTTCCATCACAGGTGCCCCCAGGGGAGTCCTTCCTTCCATCACAGGTGCCCCCAGCTGAGTCCCTCCTTACATCACAGGTGCCCCCCAGCAGAGTTCCTCCTTACATCACAGGTGCTCCCAGCAGAGTTCCTCCTTACATCACAGGTGTCCACAGCGGAGTGCCTCCTTATATCACAGGTGCCCCCAGCGGAGTCCCTCCTTCCATCAGGTGCCCCCAGCGGAGTCCCTCCTTCCATCAGGTGCCCCCAGCAGAGTCCCTCCTTCCATCAGAGGTGCCCCCAGCGGAGTCCTTCCTTCCATCACAGGTGCTCCCAGCTTAGTCCCTCCTTCCATCAGGTGCCCCCAGTGGAGTCCCTCCTTCCATCACAGGTGCCCCCAGCGGAGTCCTTCCTTCCATCACAGGTGCCCCCAGCTGAGTCCCTCCTTCCATCAGGTGCCCCCAGCGGAGTCCCTCCTTCCATCACAGGTGCCCCCCAGCAGAGTTCCTCCTTACATCACAGGTGCTCCCAGCAGAGCTCCTCCTTACATCACAGGTTCCTCCTTGAGACGACCCCC
>BLSH010360049.1:20268-31799 GCA_018402905.1 Glandirana rugosa | reverse complement strand
GTCTAAACCACTGGCAACAAAAGTGAGTCTCCCCACAATGATCATGGTGGTGAATGAGGTGTACAGTACTAGATAATCAAATATCCTTACTGGATCCTATTATGCCAAGTATTTGAGGACTAGGGGTCCCTTACTCCTCCTTTCTTCTTACCTGTGTGTCCATCCAGGGGCATAACATTTAACCTGGACACATAGTCCTTCAGAGCTCTACTGGTATCCATAATGTTTTTAACTTGTTTGTTGGTGGTCACGCCAAGTCTGCTCCATTGAATCATCAGCACCTACCCAATTTGTCCTGAGGAAGTTATCAAACTGTGAAACGCGTCAACAAAGCAAACGTGGAGAAAATTTATGGACAATACCACTTTCTGATACAAGTATTTTACTACCTTAATACATTATGGACTTTTTTCTTACCTTGTAACTAGACTCCATATTCTCCATGAATGTGTTATTGGGTTATCTGTTGATCCTGTGTTGAGCTACCAGGGTGCTATGTCTGTCACCTTTTTAAATGTGATTTTGTAATAAAGATATACCTTTTATACATTTTTGCCTCATGTTGTGCCCACAAAATCCGCCTTGTATATTGAGGGAGAATTTCACTTCCTTAAACCTTTGTGTAATTGGATGTTGGCATGGTGGGGGTCCTCCTCGCATATACTTCTGGTCCAGGCCTTTTATGGCACTTTTTGTTCACATGTAACAATCTTAGAACAATACTTAGAACCCCCAAACAAGATATATATATTTTTTTATAGCAGAGGCTCTAGAGCAGGGGTCTCCAAACTGCAGCCCGGGGGCAAGATGTGGCCCTTTGCTTGCCTAAAACTGGCCCTTGGGGCACTATTCCATCAACTGACACCAATGATGGGACACCGTTCCTCTCACTGACACCACCAATGGCACTATTTTTCCCATGGATACCATCAATGGGGCCTTCTTTCTTCCATTATAACCAGTGATGGGGCATTGTTTATGCCTACTGATGCCAGGGCATCTACTCCCACTTGCCACAGTCTGGCCCCTCCAAAGCCTGAAGGACAGTAAACTGGCCCTTTGCTTAGAAAGATTGGAGGCCCTTGTTCTAGAGAATAAATTGGTGAATTTTGCAACTATTTATGTCACATGGTACCGTATTTGCACAGTGGTTTTTCAAACACAATTTGTTAGGGAAAAATACACTTTTAGGCTTGATTCACACCTATGCATGTTGCAGTTTGAATATTCCAAGTGCATTTTGCATTTTTCAATACACCTTTTTGATCCATTGAAGTCTATAAACGGTGGCAAAGTGGTGTAGTGGATAGCACTTTCGCCAAGCAGCAAAAGGGTATCTGGTTTGAATCCCAACTACGACACTACCTGCCTGGGGTTTGCATGTTCTCCCTGCATGGGTTTCCTCCAGGTACTCCGGTTTCCTCCCACACTCCAAAGACATGCTGGTAGGTGAATTGGATCCTGTCTAAATTGGCCCTAGTATGTGTATGTATGAATGTGAGTTAGGGACCTTAGATTGTAAGCTCCTTGAGGGCAGGGACTGATATGAATGTACAATATATGCAAAAGCGCTGCATAAATTGAGGGCGCTATATAAGTACCTGAAATAAAATAATAAATAAAAAGTCCCTGGCATTTTCCATAAAATGCACAGATGTGAACTACAGGAAACCATGTTAAATGGACTGTAGCGTGTTTCTGCAAAACTGAAAATGCACTAAAAAATGCATAGGTGTGAACCAAGCCTAAAACACAATACATAACCCAATTTTTAAATTAGATTATTAAATATAATTCAATTATACTTTTTAAAATTAAATTATTACATTTAATAATTACAATTAAATTAATTTAAATTAATAAATATAAACGATGAAGTTACACAGAATAAATAGATACCAAACATGCTATGCTTTAAAATTGCGCATGCCTGTGCAATGGCGACAAACGACATCAATTTTATTATCCATAGGCGAAGTATTAAAAGCTTTTACAGGTTACCACTTTAGATTTACAGAGGAAGTCTGGTGCTAGAATCACTACCCGTAACTGATACCGCACATGTGTGGAACGATCGCTGTTCACGGGCCTTTGTGCACGAGTATGGTGGGATGGGGCACTTTAAAAAAAATGTATTATTAATTTTGTTTTTCTACTTTTAAACTATTGCTTTAATTTTTTTTATCACTTTTATTGCTGTCACAAGGAATGTGAACATCCATGTGACAGCAATAGGCGGTGACAGGTCCTTTTTATGGCTGGTTAGTCTCTCCGATTGCTATTATAAGAGAGCTGACCCATTTCTAAAAAGACGATAACAGGGTGATGCCTGCAGCTGAAAATCCAGTACGTTGCTGGATGTGAAGTGGTTAAATATGCTCCTCAATTGGCGCAAAGGATTTTAATCCACGTTGTTTTCACCAAATGGCGTGGCAAATCCAGATATTACCGTGTAAAAGTAGCAGTGGCATCATCACTGTTCTGTACATATCCTGTGCAGAGAACAGAGCTGTAGGAGGGGCCCAGCAGGCCCCACCTTTTACAGGAGGGGGCGGAGACAAGACCGGTCTTCCTGCACAAGGAGAGAGAGCAGCAGTGAGCGGTCTTTATTACAGGAAATCTTACACTGGATTACTGCATCTAGAAAAAATACACAAAGCACACCAAGATGCAAGAAGATTCATACACACATATGGTTTTTAATATAAATATTTCATGCCTGATAAAAATTCCCAGACCCCTATGAGTTGGCTAAACAGCTAGCACAGCAGCAGCTTCCTGCTTTGTTGGGTATTTGTCTGTCTGAAATGCACTGTCCAACAAGGAAGGATTCAGTGCAGACGAGTCAATCGTTTCTAAGCGTAAATTTCAGCTTGAGCTATTGAGATCTGTAAACACAGTGATTTTACTTAACCCCTTCATGTCGACTGTACGCGAATATGCGGCTTGAAGTGGTGGTACCGGGGTGATGCCATGCAGCTGCACACTTTACCCCGGTACTGCTTTTTTAGAGCCGACAGTCGGCTTTCTTATGATGACAATTGATGTGGCTAAGCACCCGCTCGATCGTTATCATAAGCAGCGGGAGGAGACGTCCCCCACTTCTGCGGCTAGCCCAGGTTCTCCTGTCCCACCGGAATCAGCTTTGATTGGGTCTCGGATCTAGTAACCTGGAAGCGATGTCAGGACCTCACTTCCAGTTTACAGAAGACTTAAAGGCGCCAAGTTCTAAAAAAAATTACAGCATTCAAAACAGCCAAACTTGGCGCTTTGAATGCTATTAAGTGCAAAGGACGGATTTGGGGTCTGAAGATCTCTCCAAAAAAAGTACCTGTCACTGCCTATTACTGTCACTATGGATGTTTACATTCCTTGTGACAGCAATAAAAGTGATCAAGAAAACAAATTTAAAGGGAGAGTGTAAAAATAAAAAATAAAAATAAATAAGAAAAAAAAAGTAAAGCGCCCCATCCCTTCGAGCTCGTGCACAGAAGCAAACGCATTCGTAAGTCGTGCCCGCAAATATAAACCGTGTTGAAACCACACATGTGAATATCGCCACGATCGGTAAAGCAAGAGCAATTATTCCACCACCAGACCTCCCCTGTAACTCTCTAAACAGGTAACCTGTAGAAATTTTTAAAGCGTCGCCTATGAAGATTTTTAAGTACCCAAGTTTGTCGCCATTCCATGAGCATGTGCAATTTTAAAGCATAACATGTTAGGTATCTATTTACTCAGCGTAACATCATCTTTCACATTATACAAAACAATTGGGATTGTTTTGCTTTGTTTTATTTTAATTCATGAAAGTGTATTTCTTCCCAAAAAATGCATTTGAAAGACCACTGAGCAAATACAGTGCGATATAAAATATTGCAACGATCGCCATTTTATTCTCTAGGGTATCTGCTAAAAAAAAAAAAAAATACTGTACAGGGTGGGCCATTTATATGGATACACCTTAATAAAATGGGAATGGTTGGTGATATTAACTTCCTGTTTGTGGCACATTAGTATATGTGAGGGGGGAAACTTTTCAAGATGGGTGGTGACCATGGCGGCCATTTTGAAGTCAGCCATTTTGAATCCAACTTTTGTTTTTTCAATAGGAAGAGGGTCATGTGACACATCAAACTTATTGGGAATTTCACAAGAAAAACAATGGTGTGCTTGGTTTTAACGTAACTTTATTCTTTCATGAGTTATTTACAAGTTTCTGACCACTTATAAAATGTGTTCAATGTGCTGCCCATTGTGTTGGAATGTCAATGCAACCCTCTTCTCCCACTCTTCACACACTGATAGCAACACCGCAGGAGAAATGGCCCCCAAAGTCTCCCGATCTGACCCCCTTAGACTTTTGTCTTTGGGGTCATCTGAAGGCAATTGTCTATGCTGTGAAGATACGAGATGTGCAGCACCTGAAACTACGGATACTGGAAGCCTGTGCTAGCATTTCTCCTGCAGTGTTGCTATCAGTGTGTGAAGAGTGGGAGAAGAGGGTTGCATTGATAATCCAACACAATGGGCAGCACATTGAACAGATTTTATAAGTGGTCAGGAACTTGTAAATAACTCATGAAAGAATAAAGTTACGTTAAAACCAAGCACACCATTGTTTTTCTTGTGAAATTCCCAATAAGTTTGATGTGTCACATGACCCTCTTCCTATTGAAAAAACAAAAGTTGGATTCAAAATGGCCGACTTCAAAATGGCCGCCATGGTCACCACCCATCTTGAAAAGTTTCCCCCCTCACATATACTAATGTTCCACAAACAGGAAGTTAATATCACCAAACATTCCCATTTTATTAAGGTGTATCCATATAAATGGCCCACCCTGTATATATATATAATGTTTGGGGGTTCTAAGTAATTTTCTAGCAAAAAATATGGATTTTAACTTGTAAGCAAAAAGTGTCAGAAAAATGCTTAGGCATGACGGGGTTAAAATGGACCTTCGGTCAAGTTTAAAAAAGTATAAGGTCAACAAATACTGTAGCTGCTGACTTTTAATAAAAATACGCTTACCAGCCCAGGGATCCAGCGCTGTCTTCCCACAGGCTGGTTCTGCGTCAGTCTTTGGGTCCCAGGCGGCACCAAGTTGACTGTGGGATGCTAGCTGTGACTCCCGGCGGCTTTACAGCCGACTCCTCGCTGCCATGCACGAGCCACATTGCGCTCTGTTAAATGGTCCCGCAGCCTCCTGGGACCCGTGATGCATCCCAGAAGCTGTGGGCAGGTGGCAAACTTTCTCCCGGATCGGAAGAGGAAGTGAAAGCGCCCACCTGTCAAAACTAGGTACCTGCTCCCCCCCCCCCCTTTTTTTTTAGGTGATTTTTTTTTCTCAAAATTCTTTGTTTTTTTCATTTATATTGCAAAATTTAAAAGACCCAGTGGTGATCAAATACCACCAATAGAAAGCTCTATTTTTGTAAAAAAGTTGATAACAATTTAATTTGCGTACAGCATTGCATGACTGCGCATTTGCCTATTAAAGTAGCGCAGTGCAGAAAAGCAAAACATGGCCTGGTCATGAAGGAGGTAAAATATAGATATTTTACAAAACAACTGGGTATTATGTTGTGTGTTTGCACATGAAAATTCAGTAAAGTGTATTTTTTCCAGAAAAAAAATTGCAATCTAAAAAACGATACCCAAATATCATGTGATATAAAAATATGCAACACCTACCATTTTATTCTCTAGGGCGTCTGCTTAAAAAACATTTTAACAGCTTCAGGTCTGCCCTTTAGCAGTTTTATTGCTGCAGAGTGGCACCTGTACGTCAGATCATGTACACTATATTACTAAGAGTATTAGGACGCCTGCCTTTACATATACATGAATTTTAATGGCACCCCAGAGTGGGATGGCATTAACCACTTGCCGACCGCCGATCGGCATCTGACGGCGACAAAGTGGCTCGTTCCCGCAAATCGCCGTCATACGACGGCGGCTGCGGGAACGTGTATAGTGAGCGGGCGCGCGCCGCCGGAGGCGCGCCCGCGCGCTCACTGTGTCCAGGGGGGGCCAGGGAGCGGGTGCGGCGGCTTCGATTGCCGCCGGCCACCCGCGATGGCCCCCCCGGAGCGAATGAGCGGAGGTCCGTGTATGTAAACACGGACCTCCGCTCTGTGTGAGGGGGAAGGGCTGTGATCACAGCCTTCCTTTACGTGAAGGCTGTGATTGCTTCCCTTCCCCAGATAGGCAGTCCCCCATACAGTTAGAACACGCCCAGGGAACATAGCACTTAGCGTGCCCCCTGCAGGTTAACCCCTTCACTGCCAATGGCATTTACACAGTAATCAGTGCATTTTTATAGCACTGATCGCTGTATAAATGCCAATGGTCCCAAAAAAGTGTCAAGACGTTCCGACATGTCCGCCGAAATATCGCAGTACCACTAAAAATCGCAGATCACCGCCATTTTTAGTAAAAAATAAAAAAAAATAAAAAACCCCAAAAATGAATTCTCATCATCCGTAAACGCGACCACTTTTGCGCAAACCAATCAATAAACGCCGATTGCGATTTTTTTTATCACAAATATGAGGAAGAATATAAATCAGCCAAAAACGGTGAAAAAAAATGTTTTTTTATATTTTTTTTTTGGATTTGTATTTTAGGAAAAAGTAAGAAATTTGGGTTTTTTTGCAAAATTGTCGCTCTTCTTTTGTTTATAGCGGCGATCAGAAATGACGCAGCGGTGATCAAATACCACCAAAAGAAAGCTCTGTTTGTGGGAAAAAAAGGACGCAAATTTCGTTTGGGTACAACGCCGCACGACCGCGCAATTGTCAGTTAAAGCGACGCAGCGCCGAATCGCAAAAAGGGCTCCGGTCCTAAAGCTGGAAATCCTTCCGGGGCTGAAGTGGTTAAAGTTCATCTGCATGTAAAGGCAGGCGTCCCAATACTTTTGGTAATACAGTGTATATATACGTGATATGACATTCCCGAGTAGGGGGGCGCGCATGCGCGCCACTGGTGGCTCGCTTCTGCTGTGATTACACAGAGCGGAAGCTGATCGGCAGGTTCACAGTGCCCGATGTTCTCTGGCAGCCGCCAATTGTTAGGCAGAGAGGCTGAACAGCGATCTCCCCATGTAATAAAGTAAAATCTTCCCGGATCTTTATCTGGCAAGCTGCAGGACCCTTGTGTGTTGGAATGAACATTTGTCCTCACCATGCTGATACTATAGACTGCTGTCTGTTGGGCTGGACCTTGCAGTGCACTTTACTGGTGTGTTTTTTTTATATGTAAACAAGGCAGATCACCGTTCTGACAGGAGGGATGGAATCTGTGTCCCTGCAAATCAGGAATTAGGATCTATTTCTTCCCCTAGTAAAAGCACCTCCTACACTGTATAATAAAACACTGCTTAGGCACACATTTAACCCTATGATCACACCTGATGTTACCCCCTTCCCAGCCAGTGTCATTAGTTCAGTGACAGTGCATATTTTTTAGCACTGATCACTGTATTAGTGTCACTGGTTCCCACAAGTGTTAGTGTCAGAATGTCCATCGCAATATCGCAGTTCCACTATAAGTCGCTGATCTCTGCCATTACTAGTAAAATAAATAAATAAAAATATCCCATAGTTTGTAGACTCTATAACTTTTGCGCAAACCAATCAATGTACACTAAGGCTACTTTCACACTGAAGCGGCAGCCGCGTTCGTGGTAAAGCCCCCCTAGTTTTAGCTGAGTTTTACCAGCGATATGGCTCTGCTATGCGGGCGGGAGTGCCACGCTTTTAACCCCCCCACAAGGGGTTAAAATGGGGTTAAAAGTGCCGGCGCTCAGTGCTACCGAGGTGGTGTGCAGCCGCTTCGGAAGCGCTTGCCATTCATTTCAATGGCAGGGGCGGTAGAGGAGCGGTATATACACCGCTCCCCTCACCGCCCCAAAGATGCTGCTTGCAGGACTTTTTGTAACGTCCCGCAAGCGCACCGCCCCAGTGTGAAAGCACTCAGGGCTTTCACATTGGGGTGAATTGGGGGGGGGGGGGTTTGAGGCGCTTTACGGACGCTATTTTTAGCTAAATAGCGTCTGTAAAACGCCTCAGTTTGAAAGGAGCCTAATTGGGATTGTCGGCCTTTTTTTGTTTATAGCGCAAAAAAATAAAAAAACGCAGAGGTGATCAAATACCACCAAAAGAAATCTTTATTTGTGGAAAATAAAGGATAGAAATTTTATTTGGGTACAGCATCGGATGACTGCGTAGTTGCCGTATTGCAAAAAATGGCCTGGTCATGAAGGGGGGTAAACCTTCCAGAGCTGAAGTGGTTAAAGTGTTTTTTTTTCCAAAAAAAAATTGTGTTTGGAAAACTTCTGCTCAAATATCATGTGATATAAAAATACGTAGCACCCATCATTTTATTCTCTAGGGCCTCTGCTTAAAAAAAGTTTTAATCTTTGGGGGTTCAAAGTAATTTTATAGTAAAAAAAAAATATTTGCATGTAGGAAAGGAATTTCAGACTTGGCCTGGGCTGGTTAAACCAAGGAAATATGATCTAATTTCCTATTTGTTTACTAGGGCTGGCAGCATAGGGATTGAAAATAGTCAATGTTGATGGAGAGAGTGAAATTCCGCTTTAACAGTCGGAAAAGAGTTTTAGCTTGGAGCCGGCGCTCTGCAGGTGACTCAGAAAATGTTGGCGTTTGTGATGAGATGGGATTTGGCGTCCGCTGACTCCTCTTTTAGGCGATGTGTCGATGTCAGAACAAGGTAATAAATGCAGGGAGAGGATGAGGAATTATGCCAGACAAAGAACAATCAAAATATAAAATGAGGAGCACGGCGAGGTCGCGGCGGCCTGAGGGAGAATTGGGAGGATTACACATCTCGCCCAGATTGGTGAAATACTTAAATGAAAGTAGAACAGAGGCTGGTAAATGAGGTGACATAGATAGGGTGACCCCACTGACGCTGCTAAAACACCCATCAGGTCTCCGCTATCCCCCTAATGTACTCTCCGCTTACAGAGCCAGACCCTTAATATGGACATTTCTGTGCGGCCGGTCATCCCACGCCGATAAGAAGAAATATATTAACAAGGAGCCGTGTGGTCATCACGACCTCCCACGCTGCATTATCTCCCAGCAGGAGAAGAACAGGCAATCTTCCACACCTTGTGACCCAACAGAACTTTCTTACATACTGTACCTGCCATGGCGGGTTCTCATTGTTTATCACATGGCCGAAAATGTATCGGAAAAAATGGACGGAGGAAATTTCTGGAGGGATTTCGGTTGGAATTGGACGAGGTTCATGAAAAGAGAACATACACTATATTACCAAAAGTATTGGGACACCTGCCTTTACACGCACATGAACTTTAATGGCAGCCCAGTCTTAGTCCGTAGGGTTCAATATTGAGCTGGCCCACCCTTTGCAGCTATAACAGCTTCACCTCTTCTGGGAAGGCTGTCCACAAGGTTTAGGAGTGTCTATGGGAATGTTTGACCATTCTTCCAGAAGCGCATTTGTGAGGTCAGGCACTGATGTTGGATGAGAAGGCCTGGCTCGCAGTCTCTGCTCTAATTCATCCCAAAGGTGTCATGAGAGATGATCTGCAGCACAGAGATTGTATAGTCCAGACAGCAATAATAACTGTAAGACCTATAATGGTGCTTTGAAATAGTCAAAAGACAGTCTCTACTCTGTATAGAACGAGATGTACTGGGGGGGATGTACTGGACCACTTACGGCTGCTATCCATGACAGGCACTGTGTAATTCAATGAGAAAATGTAACACAGGGAAGGAAGCGCCAGCTAAGTGTAGTAACCTGGTAAAGGCTGTAATGCTTTAATAACTATGGATATAAATCACTCACAAGAGGTCTAAAGCAGTGTTCCCCAACCCTGTCCTCAAGGCCCACCAACAGGTCATGTTTTCAGGATTTCCCTCAGATGAATCAGCTGTGGTAATTACTAAGGCAGTGAAACCGATCAAATCACTTGTGCAAAATAATGGAAATCCTGAAAACATGACCTGTTGGTGGGCCTTGAGGACAGGGTTGGGGAACACTGGTCTAAAGGACAAAGGCTCATCTGGTGCAGAGTATGTAGATGTAGGTTCCTTCATAATCCGACCTGCAGGACCGCTGTGGAATGTTCCAACTGCTGGGAGAGGACGATGGGCCACTTGGAAGCCTGGAGAGAGCAGCGTTGAACCCGTGTGGAATGCACACCAGAAGTGATGTCACAGGAAGGATGGAGAACCAGATGAGAAGGCAAAGCTATGCGCTCAGAGCATCCAGCTCCTTCTACAGGCCTAGCTGGCTGCTCCGAGCGGGTAGCCTTGCCTTCTCACCTAATGCTTGGTTGGAATTGGACAAGGTTCATGAGACAAGAACATATTTTACGTAAAACAGGGCTCGACTAACCTCAGACGCCAGGTTGCCATTATGACAAGAAATCGTGTTCCAGACGCCTGAACGCTCCACACACCCCACACGCCCCACCCCTCCGCTATGTATCCCAGGCTCTGTTTGCCCATCTGTGGACCCTGGACTGCCATAGCAGGTGCCACAGGGCACAGGGGAGAGAGGAGAATGGACACATGTGCTCTATGTAATGGGGAAAAAAAAAGTTCAGTAAAAAGAATGTAAAAAGCCAGCATTAGTAGAGGAGTGTTTTTTTTATTCATCGGGGCTGCGGCATGACGGACATCGTGATTGACATTGGAGCTAGCACGGGAGACATTAGTCATTTTTAATAAAGGACATTTTTGTTACACTACACTGCTTTTTTGGGGTGAGTGGGTAGGGGTACTATGTACCCCATACTCATTCACATAGGGGATGAGGCCAGGATCCAGGAGCCCACTTTCTTAAGGGGGCGTCCAGATTTCGATAAGCCCCCTGCCTGCAGATCCCCACAACCACCATCCAGGGTTGTGAGGAAGAGCCCCCCTGCTCTAAAACACCCACCGTCCCATGTTGTGGGCATGTGGCCTGGTATGGGTCGGGGGGGCGCACCCTTGTCCCCCCCTTTTCTGATCTGCTGGGCTGCATGCTTGGGTAAGGGTCTGGTCAGTGGCGGCCCGTCCATCAGGGCACATGGGTGCCACCCCCTCTCTCCTGTCACTTCCTCATTGTCATGGACATATTCATGCATAGCATGGCCGCCCGTGACCACCCCCCCCATTCATGCGGCCGCTCCCTTAGTGGCACCAGCCGCATGAATTACCGCGGCGGGGGGCGGGGGGGGGTCCATGAAGCATCTCATTAGACCCGTAGGCTCTAATTCGCTTCATTAAAGTGTGGCTTGTGGCGCAAAGTGTGCCGCCACTAGCCCTTAGAAAGGCAAATTAACATTGATTGGTGGAGAAGACAGGCGATCCTATTGGATGCCTATCTCGGAGGAGAAGAAGGATGCCGCTGGAGGACGGAGAGCACGCTCCCTACTCGCCGGACTTTGTACACTGCCAGCCTGCTAATAGATGGGGTAAGTGCGGGACTTTGTCCCGACTTCGGGGGGGGGGGGGCGAAGTACCTGGGGGGGGGGGGGGGG
>BLSH010360029.1:186225-205666 GCA_018402905.1 Glandirana rugosa | reverse complement strand
GTTTGCACAAAAGTTATCGCGTCTACAAACTATGGACATTGCTTTATGGCGTTTTTATTATTATTATTTTTTTTACTAGTAATGGCGGCAATCTGTGATTTTTATCGGGACTGCGATATTGGGGCGGACATGTCGGTCATTTTTGACACTTTTTTGGGACCAATGACATTTATTCAGCGATCAGAAATTTAAATGTCCACTGATTACTGTATAAATGTCATTGGCAGTGAAGGGGTTAACCTGCAGGGGGCAGTGAAGGGGTTAACAATGTTCCCTGGGTGTGTTCTAACTGTGGGGGGGATGGGCTGGTCGGGACATAACAGATCTAACTGATCCCAGTGACAGGGATCAGTAGATCTGTTTGTCCCCTGTCACAGAACGGGGAACCGCCATGTTTACATCGGCGGTTCCCCGTTCTACAGCTCTGTAAGGCGATCGCGGGTCAGGAGCGGACATCGAGTCCGCCTGACCCGCGGGCACGCCCACGCAGCGACATGACATGGTATTCAAACTATATAACATAAAGATCTTAATAAAAGATTTCTGAGATGTTATGTAAAGTCTTAAATTATTTCAAGTTCTCTCAGCTGAACACAAGCAAATCCTAAAATACAATTCAAGTAACACTGCACTTCTCAATACAGTTCTCAAACAAGAGAAATATGCATTTCTGCCACTAGTGGGCACCGCAGGGGAAAGGCTCCAGTTTAGTTTGCTTGTGGGCTCCATCTTGTGCCTACTACAGTTGGGTGATTGTTGGGATACAGTAGATGAAAATTTCAGTCCTCTTAGGCCTTAATTGAAAGGTAAGAGGGTACATTTGTCTGACAAATTTGTTTATTTTTGTAACCTTTAAATTAATCCTATTCAAGTTACCCACCATCACAGCACATTGTTTGCCTATAGTGTGGTCAGTAATTTGGCTTTTCTTTCCTCCTCTCAGTAAAATGGTGAGACCAACATCTAGAGTTTGGAAATATTTCCATTGTGCAATCTCTGCTGAGAGCAAAGAAGAAATATTCTTTTCCAAATGCTACAAGGATGACAAAACACATCCTGGCACGCCAGAGGTGCCCTAAAGACATTAACAAATACTTTATGGAATGAAATGATAAGGACGAGAATAAAAGTATGAGTAGCTTTTCCCTCCAGAGTTCTCATTCCAGAAACACCCTTTCTGCTGCTTCCAGATCATCACAAAGTGTTTCTTCATTAGCAGCATCTTTATGTAAGAAAGGTTTGCAAACCACTGCCTGACAAAAATACACAATCCCTTCATTTATAGGTAAAACGACACCTGAAAATCAGAACATTGACCAAGCTTTTACAAGAGCAATATATGCTTCTGAATCAGCATTGTCAATAACTGAAAATGCATATTGACAGGAAGCTTTTAAATAATTATGAGGGAAAGGGTATGGTCACCTGTTCTCATTTATAGTTAAAATATTCTAAAAGCATAAAGTTATTCCATGTTATTCCATTTGCAATAAAAAAATACAGTTTAAAAAAAGCAAGTTTCGTTTATTTACTGAATAGGCTGTACTTTTATTTTAAGCATAATACTTTTTAATACACCGCATGTCACGTACCATTGTAACAAAATGACTTTTAAATGTGTAAAACTATTCCACATTTTGTAATTTTTCTTTTTTTACATTTTTCTGAATATTTTCCATTTTTCTGGAACAAAATGGCTTCAAAATGTTCGGAAATTTTACATCTCTATACTGTACACTGACACTGTACTAATGGCACTGGCTGGGAAGGGGTTAACATCTAGGAGCAATCAAGGGGTTAACTGTGTTCCTAACATGTGTAATGTGTGTAATATGTGCTGCTTTTACTGACAGATCTGGCTGTTTTTTAGAAACAGCCGTATCACTGATCTGTGTACAGGACCCTGTTTGTTTGTAAACATAGGACTCTGTGCTGTGATTGGCTACAGCCGATTAGCAGGTCTCAATCATAAATCATTGGATGAGACCTACTGACAAAATCCTGCTGTAGCCAGTGACAGTGTGGGATAGCAGGGGGAGCCTGCATGCGCGCCCCTAACCTGGATCAGGCTGGATGATGTGCATGTACGCGATCCAGCCCGCCTGTGCAGCCTGCCCACAGTAAATGTACTGTGGGCAGATAGGCACTGGAAACCAAAAGTTTCTGTATGACAGTGCAAACAAGTTTCTTCACCTTTCCTTACTAAAGTAGCCCATAGATGATTCATTATTTTTAATTCAACCAGCAGGCTGAACAATAAAAAAGGACTTAATTCCCCCATCCACACATTTGAGGTGGAAGCGGAAATTCTCCTTCTGTGCCTTTGTATTCTCACAGTGGGGAGACTTCCCTATTGTCACAATACATTGATCATAGCCGGCTGCGCTGATCGATTGGCAAAAATCTGACAGGGCGGTTGTACAGAAGTTGATTGGTAGATCAACTTTTTCACAACCACAGTGCCCATACATGGGTCGAATTGGTCTCTGCTGAACCGGCCAAATTTCGATCCATGTATGGTCGGCTTAACAGAAACCTTCCTTTACTTGTGTCTCACATTCTCCCCCTCCCAGACATATCAGCTCACAGTGCTGCCAATTCAGAAAGCAGTGGGTGGGAATAAGTGTGCTCAGGAGCTAATTTAAAAAATCTACAGGCTTGTGATTTGGCAGTGACAAAGCTGAGAGCCACACCCCTGCAACCTCTTGTAGTGCAAGCAGATACAGCCTACATGAGAGAGTGACAACTCTGCTCTGAATTCAGGTGCAGTGCAGCATTGTTGCCACAGCATCACAGGAAGCTGCATTAGGTGGACTTCAATGGCATACTGAACAGGTATTTGTGGGACTTTGCACTTATAATTACAGTAAGTGCTGCAGTTCATATATATGTATATATACTATATATATATATATATATATATATATATACTGTATATATATATATATATACAGTATATATATTAATTACTATTTTTATTTTTTTTAATGGGAGACCTAAGTTCTACTTTACCTTATCTCCTAGACTGAGCATGTATAGTTGTGACTTTTCTTTCACATAATAAATATGTAAACAATGGTAAAACCAATCTACTCAGAAAGTAAAAGATAAGTAGGGGGATTGCCCGCCACTTCTGTAGTATCCCAAATACTACACAAAAGGACTGATTTATAAATGGGTAGTAATTGATTGCGCCTCACTACCCATTTATAAATCACATAATAAATATAATGTCTTTTTTAGGTCCAGTGGTTATTTAAAGTTTAACTACGTTTTCTATTATGACCCCCTATTTTCTGGAGTTAATATCTTTGGAAATATATACTTTTAGTCTGAGGAGTTTAATTTAGCGGAGATTAAAAGTCAAATTGTATGTATTACTAGATTTCCATGAGTGTTTTTTGTGACCACAAGCAGACCACAATTTTGGAATTCATCCTACATGCGGTCAGTTTTTTTTATTATTTTAACTCAGGCAAAGCCTGTTCCTTCCATTCCTATCTAATGTAAATATTAGGGGAAAATATGTAAAATGTATACACTGTGTATGGCTTCCGCTTGTAAGAGATAAGTGATTGGGGGCTGGAACTGTGGTAGTCATACAGGGATTTTAGGAGATGAGATTGATTTTGTGAAACCTGCAGGAAAGGAAAGTGTCAGTTTTCTATAGTAACCACTTATTGCCATTGTTGGTTTGTACTAGAAAATGACAGCTAAAATCTTATAGGTTAGTAATTGCAAAATAGTGACATGATACTCCTCCAGTTTTAATATGTCATCATGACTGTTTTGTCAGTGCATGTGTTCATTTTTATAATGTCATTAGGATACTAAATGTATATTTTCTGGCTATTTATTGTGACATTGCAATTCGGTAGTTTGTTGGCAGGTAGAGGTAAATGCTGCCCTAGTTGGGAAGGGTATGGTTAATTATGTTATCACAGTGTCTATACTGTATATTAATCAGTGCAACCTATTAAAAACCTTCAATCAGACAATCGTGCTAAATAATAGTAAGCACTAACTTGAAAAAGTGAAAATAAATTAAGTAATTGCTGCCAGTACCAAAAAAGTGTTTTCACCCCACCTTTAGCCTACATTAATAAGAAAGCTTGGTACAGTGCAAAAAAGGGGTTTATAATTTGTATTTGCACTAGCACCTTATGGGTTAATTATGCTCCCTGGTTTTCTTCTGGCAGGCTATGCTGGGCCTAACCCACTGGTTCTGTGTGTTATAAAAGGAACAGGGGGTTCGCACCCATGAGCTCCGGGGGCCTGGGATTTTGAGCTAGAGAGATGTGCTTCTGGCCGCTGTCGCCCGAACCTGGATCGCCAGTACCATGCTGGATCGGAACTCCCACTGTTAGTGGGGACTGCTGGGATTTGCAGTGCTCCCAGAAGAAAATATTATTACTATTGCGGACTCTGCCAAGTATGGCCTCTCATCCTTGCCTCGCTTTTGTCGGCACTCCTTCTGCAGCGATCTGTCTCCCATAGCACATATGCACCGCTGGGGCTCTCATGCTGTACACAGGTACAAAATTGAGTTAAGTGAAGTGCACACATGGAGTTCATGCTAGGTGCATAGGGGGACCTCATACCATTACTGAGAGTAAGGTAGTGGTGATACACTGGACAGGCAGAGAGGGTAATGACTCTGCGTGTCCCTCCTAAATGCACATGTAACCATGATGAGTACATCGAGAGAGCTTATTCCAGTTCAGTCATCCAGTAAAGGTACCCCCCATGTACCCCAATCTAAAGTGCCTAGCGTAGCCCAGAAGAACCCACCCTGGGGTAGGCCTCTCATGTGACCCTTGCTTGGTGCCCAATAAGGAGGGAAACATGGAGGACGTGACGGCCACCCCATCACCCTACCCTCTTACAAGTTCTACTAGGAGTGCCAGCAAACGAAATGAAAAATAAATGGCTTAAATATTATACCTTTTGAAGAATTATGAGTGAGCTGTGGGTGTAATTGTTTTCCATTGAAAGCTGAACTTCACCCATTAAAAGTATTTTTCTCTCCTGTCTCCTCCCCCCTCCCTCTTATATAACCGGAGAACCTTTCCTGATTTTGAGAAGGTTTATAACCATTTATGTGCTGCATCCTAGCACTTTCAGCTTCCTCTGCAAGAAAGATGTAGAGACCCCCTCTACCTCCATGTCATACATCCCAAGATACTGAGGAGCAAATGTGCATCACAAGAGATTCACACATAGACAAAATGCTGCTTTCTGTCAGGTACCTGGGAACTGGCAGAGACCCGCATCATGTCTGCACACGCGCTGGGTGTTCCTGCACATGGCTACATGGCTCAGATAGCAGAAACTAGTGGTGTGCCTCTACAAGGTCCTAGATAACAGAAACCAGTGGTGTGTGTGTGTGCGCATGCGTGGGAATGCCCCGCGCATGTGCAGATTTGCCGCAGGTCTGTGTTAGGCCCAAAGACCTGGAAAGACCTGGCAGAGAGCTACAGTACATATACAGTTGTGCTCATAAGTTTACATACCCTGGCAGATTTTATGATTTCTTGGCCATTTTTCAGAGAATATGAATGAGAGCACAAAAATATTTCTTTCACTCATAGTTAATGTTTGGCTGAAGCCATTTATTATCAATCAACTTGGTTTACTCTTTTTAAATCATAATGACAACAGAAACTACTCAAATGACCCTGATTAAAAGTTTACATATCCCAGTTCTTAATACCGTGTATTGCCCCTTTAACTTCAATGACAGCTTGAAGTCTTTTGTGGTATTTGTGCATGAGGCTTTTTATCTTCTCAGATGGTAAAGCTGCCCATTCCTCTTGGCAAAAAGCCTCCAGTTCCTGGAAATTCTTGGGCTGTCTTGCATGGACTGCACATTTGAGATCTCCCCAGAGTGGCTCAATGATTTTGAGGTCAGGAGACTGAGATGGCCACTCCAGAACCTTCACTTTATTCTGCTGTAGCCAATGACAGGTCAACTTGGCCTTGTGTTTTGGATCATTGTCATGTTGGAATGTCAAAGTACGTCCCATGCGCAGCTTCCTGGCTGATGAATGCACATGTTCCTCCAGTATTTTTTTATAACATACTGCATACATCTTCCCATCAATTTTGACCAAATGTCCTGTGCCTTTGTAGCTTACACATCCCCAAAACATCAGCGATCCGCCTCCGTGTTTCACAGGCCTTGTTGACTCCTCTCCAAATGTAGCGTTTATGGTTGTGGCCAAAAAACTCAAATTTGGTCTCATCATTCATGACTTTGTGCCAGAAGGTTTGAGGCTTGTCTCTGTGCTGTTTGGAGTATTGTAAGCGGGATACTTTGTGGCATTTGCGTAGTAATGGCTTTCTTCTGGCGACTCAACCATGCAGCCTATCTTTCTTCAAGTGCCTCCTTATTGTGCATCTTGAAACAGCCACACCACATGTTTTCAGAGAGTCCTGAAGTTATTTGTGGGTTTTTCTTTGCATCCCAAACAATTTTTTTGGCAGTTGTGGCTGACATTTTAGTTGGTCTACCTGACCGTGGTTTGGTTTCAACAGTACCCCTCATTTGCCACTTCTTGATTAGAGTTTGAACACTGCTGATTGGAACTCTCAATTCCTTGGATATCTTTCTATATCCCTTTCCTGTTTTATACAGTTCAACTACCTTTTCCTGCATATCCTTTGGCAATTCTTTTGCTTTCCCCATGACTCAGAATCCAGAAATGTCAGTGCAGCACTGGATGAAAGATGTGAGGGTCTGTCAGGAGTCCAGAAACTCATTGACCTTTTATACACACACACTAATTACAAGCAAACCAATCACAGGTGAGGATGGTTACCTTTAATAGCTATTCAAACCCCTTTGTATCAACTTGTGTGCATGTTATCAGGCCAAATTCACCAGGGTATGTAAACTTTTGATCAGGATCATTTGGGTAGTTTCTGTTGTCATTATGATTTAAAAAGAGTAAACACAGTATATTGATAATAAATGGCTTCAGCCAAACACTAACCATGAGTGAAAGAAATGTTTTTGTGTTCTCATTCATATTTTGTGAAAATTGGGCAAGAAATCATAAATTCTGCCTGGGTATGTAAACTTATGAGCACAACTGTATTTTAAGATAGGAGAGAGAAGCGGCGGAGGAGCAATATTGCTGGGGTGAAGTTACTCTTTAAAGTATAACTAAAGGCAAAACTTTTTTTTTTTTTAGTTTTGGATAGGAAGGAAAGGGATTATCACACGTTTCAAGTTTTATTGCTGTCTGTGTCCCGATCATCCTCTCTCTTTGTCGTGTTTACCATTATCATTTAAAGTGAAAGTAAAAGAAAATCCCAAATTTTGAGCTGAGTAGCAGAGGGGAAATCTTTCAAAGGGGACACTAGTTCTGGCGACCTTGGGGTCCCCAAGGAATTCCCTTAATTTGCAGAGATCTCCTCCCGCTTCCTGTTTGGCTATGGGACAGGAAGTGAAGGGAACTCTCTGCAATGGGACACAGATGGCAAAAAAAAAAAAACTGACAGAGGTTAAAACCCTTTCTTTACTCTATTCAAAATGAAAAAACAAGTTTTGCCTATAGTTCTACTTGTTTTTTGTAATTCCTTTTATTTTTCGGAAAAGTACAATTGACAAGTACAATAAATAACATAGATATGATGTTCAGTCAAATATCAGAAGGAAAAGGCTCATCAAAACAAATGCGAGAATCCATTGACCTAGTAGTGTATGGACCCGATCAGTGGCGGCTGGTGAAGTTTTAGGATAGGAGGGCGCCAGGCCCCGCCCTTCCGTTTTGACCCCTCCCACTTGCAATAAGCCCCACCCCTTATAGAATCCACCCACTCCGTCCCTTGTATTCCACATATTGTGTCAGGAGTACACATCTCATCATCACAGGACACAGTATACAGCTCAGCATCACAGGACACAGTATACAGCTCAGCATCACAGGACACAGTATACAGCTCAGCATCACAGGACACAGTATACAGCTCAGCATCACATCACAGGACACAGTATACAGCTCAGCATCACAGGACACAGTATACAGTTCAGCATCACAGGACACAGTATACAGCTCAGCATCACAGGACACATTTTACAGCTCAGCATCACAGGATACAGTATACAGCTCAGCATCACAGGATACAGTTTACAGCTCAGCATCACAGGACACAGTATACAACCCCAGCATCACAGGGCACAGTATACAGCTCAGCATCACAGGTGGGGTAAATTGCAGCCAATATCACAGGTGGGGTATATAGCAGCCAGTATCACAGGTGGGGGTAAATTGCAGCCAATATCACAGGTGGGGTACATTTCAGCCAATATCACAGGTGGGGGTAAATTGCAGCCAATATCACAGGTGGGGGTAAATTGCAGCCAATATCACAGGTGGGGTAAATTGTAGCCAATATCACAGGAGGGAGTAAATTGCAGCCAGTATCACAGGTGGGGGCACTTATGTAGCCAGAATCACAGGTGGGGCAGTTATGCAGCCAATAACACAAGTGGGGGCAGTTATGCAGCCAATAATACAGGTGGTGCAGTTATGCAGCCAATAACACAGGTGGGGTCAGTTATGCAGCCAGTAACACAGGTGGGGGCATTTATGCAGCTAATAACACAGGTGGGGGTGGGGGCAGTTATGCAGCCAATAGCACAGGTGGGGGCAGTTATGCAGCCAATAACACAGGTGGGGGCAGTTATGCAGCCAATTACACAGGTGGGGCAGTTATACAGCCAATAACACAGGTGGGGCAGATATGCAGCCAATAACACAGGTGGGGGCAGTTAGGCAGCCAATATCACAGGTGGGGGGCAGTTATGCAGCCAATAACAGGTGGGGCAATTATGCAGCCAATAATGCAGGTGGGGCAGTTATGCAGCCAGTAACACAGGTGGGGGCAGTTATGCAGCCAATAACATAGGTGGGGCAGTTATGCAGCCAATAACACAGGTGGGGGCAGAAAAACAAAAAACAAAAAAACACCTGCAAGACAAAGGCATAATGAGCTAGTATGCATTGCATATTAGCTCATTATGAAATACTTTAGAACGCTGTTGCAGCGGTCCCCAAGCACTGCTGTGACTGGTGACATGTTTATTGTGTCTCCAGCGCTGTGATTGGCCAGAGCCGCGCTGACGTCACTCCCGCGTCTGCGCACGGAAGTGTCATTTACGGCACACTTCGTGAAGAAACGGCCCTGCCGGGCTGTTTCTTCACTGTGACATCAGCACATGCATTTACACTGTATATCTCCTAAACCGTGCAGGTTTAGGCGATATGCAGGGAACCTACAGGTAAGCCTTATTATAGGCTTACCTGTAGGTTGAAGTGTTGTCAAGAGTTGACAACCACTTTAACAGGGTGTCGGGCATCCCAATGGCCAGTTAAATTAAGGGTACCAACAGTTTAATAGGTGAGACATAATGGAAGAGACAAACTATAACCTCAACAGATAATGCCCACCTCCAGAGATGGAAGAAAGGGGTAAGGATAGAAAGGGGAGGGTGATAAAAAGGATATTCCCCAGGTAGGATATGGTGAAAAAATATAGAAAGAGATGAAGTACTAGGTAAAACAGAAAACTGACAGTTAGTGCCTCTCGTCCAGGTTAGTGAGGGTTAAGTCTAGGAGGTCATCCATATCACGAGACCTCTCGAAGGTATGCGTCAGTGTAGATAAAATAGTTCCAGGATCTCCAGGTCTCACAAAAGATCTCCTCCCGGTTATGTAAGGTAGCGGTGAGATCTTCCATATCCCTCAATTCACCTACTTTAGAAAACCAAAAGGTGGATTCTCCAATCTCCAACAAAGCCCTGGCTGCGTTCAGTAACTAGATAGTAAGGGAGGCTTTGTATTTCTTGAGCGGTGGTATGGAAAGGTGTAGCAGACATGCAGCGGTATCTCCCTCTAGGTCAACATTGGTGAGGTGCTTGATCATGGAAATGACCTCACGCCAAAACAGTCTGGGTTAGGGGCAGTCCCAAAAAATATGTAACATCGTTCCCTCGGCATTGCTACATCGCCAGCATTGATTAGAAACTTAAGGGAAGAAACGGTGCAAGGTTGCGGGCACTCTGTACCAGCGAGTCGGAATTTGAGGTACTTCAAAAATCCAACGGGGCATCCTTGGCAGACACCCCAGCGGAGGAGGAGAGCTGACCATCTGGACCCAAAAACTCATGGAGATGGAGCCGTTTACTTGCCGCTAACCACTGGAAGATAAGGTTCTGAAGGCTGGGCGCAAAGTCAGGATTGTCCAGGATCGGTACCATGGGGGAGGGAGTGGGTGACACTGAGTAGTGTCGGAAGGCTTCTCTAGACACCAACAGAGTACTGCCTAGAGTGGGATGTTCCGTCAAGGCTTTTCCAGCTCTTAGCTGTATCCCTGGCGTCTATCGTTCTACTTTAAAGTCTCTCCCCAACTAATAATTCATCATTGCATAACTGTTTGTACACAACAATTAGAAGTGAATTATGGCAACCAAAATAAACACTGCTTGTGCAGAATTTGGTTGCCACTGAGATGGTGAGATAATGGTGTCTGCTTTCTGTTTTATTTTTGACGTTAACAGAAATGATCTGGAATACGATACACTTGATAGTTTGTATCAAAGTCAAAATAAATTGTTGTTGAAACTTTGTGTTCCTTGATTGGTTTTTAGTGCTGGGCTCTCCGTTGCACAAATCTGTATGCTGCTGTGGTGTGATACTGTCAGAGAGAACACATTCTTTTTGCAGAGGCCTATATCAGGAGCATTCGGCTGGAGCACAGCCTTGCTTTCCTTGTAAACTGTTTCAGCCGACTGTGCGTATTGTTACAGTTTACAAGGGAATCTAATCTGCTTCGCTCTGAGGAGGAGAGAAGCTGCTGGCTCTGAGCAGGCAGCTGTCCCTTTCAGCTATGTGGCAGTTGCTGCATCCAGTTTCCTCACAACATTCAAAGCATTCATTCTAAAGTGGTGCTTCTGAATGTAGCATTCAAGGAAGAAACCTTTACTGATTTAAAGGCTGTCAGTGACCTCCTCCTGAAAATACTAGTTGCCTGGCTGTTTTTGGCTTCAATATTTTAAACACGGACCTGAAACAAGAAATCTGATCATGAAAGAGAGAGTGAAATCAGAGCTACTTATCTGCATACTTGTTCTGGGTCAGTGACACTGAAGCTATTGGATCAGTATAATAACAAGGGAACTAGTATTGTACAGATGGAGAGTGATTATTTAAGCAAAAAAGGGTTAAAGAACAGTATCTCACAAAAGTGAGTACACCCGTCACATTTTTGTAAATATTTTATTATATCTTTTCATGTGACAACACTGAAGAAATTATACTTTACTACAATGTAAAGTAGTGAGTGTACAGCTTGTATAACAGTGTAAATGTACTGTCCCCTCAAAATAACTCAACACACAGCCATTAATGTCTAAACCGCTGACAACATAAGTGAGTACACCCCTAAGTGAAAATGTTCAAATTGAGCCCAATTAGCCATTTTCTCTCCCTGGTGTCACGTTAGTGACAAGAGAGTGGGGGAATATAAAACCCAAAAACTGACCTCACTATTCTTCAAACCGGCCCCCCAAACCAGGGATGAGCAACCAGGGCAAAAATCCAGCTAAGCTTATACAGATTTGCCGGACAAATTTATTGAAGATTTGCCTCCAACAGCACTTCCGCCCTCTCCTACACAACACTCAGGAGATAATCCCATAACAGGGAGCCCAGCTAAGGTGAGAATGCGCATAGATGCGACATTAATACCGACACAAACAGAGGACCCCACCCTCGATACACTAGGCGCCAATACCGCACTGAACTCCTCAATGGCAGCTTTCCCAACCACGGGACAACCAGTTCTAGATACCACACTCAAGCATATGCTCATATCCCTTCAAACCTCCTTGATGACAGACTTGTCCTCCTTATTTACGAAAGTTTAGACTGAAATCAGTCACATCAACAACAGAGTCTCTTGCATTGAAAATGGGGTTGAAGTGTGCGTTTCAACTGTTAATGATATAATAGATACTGTAAACGACGTAAAAGAAGAACAAACTTGGATGAGAGCAAAAATAGCGGATTTAGAGGACAGATCACGTCGTAATAATGTCAAATTGCGGCGGATAGCAGAAACTATACAACCACAAGACCTACAAAGATACGCTAAAGAGCTAATGTGCATAATTCTCCCCGAAGCCTCCCCAAGGGACATTATAATCGACCGCATACACAGGATTGCAAAACCGTCACACCTCGCAGCCTAGGTCCCCAGGGATGTGTTGATGAGAATCCACTTTTTCCAAACAAAATAAAAACTCATCACTGGATTGAGGAAGACGCCCAACCTACCCCACCAGTATGAGAATGCTCAAATATACCCAGATCTCTCCAAATATAGACTTCAACTGCGCAGAGACCTGAATTCTATCACAAAGGGCTTACACAACCACAAAATACATTTCAAGTGGAAATACCCAGCAACCTTGTTAATTACGAAGGAAGACATCACCTATAAAGTTGACAATCTCAAGGAAGGTCTCCAACTTCTACACAGATGGGAGATACTGCCAGACCCCCCCGCTTGACTCTCCCCAGCTCCAACCTCCATCTGGACCTCCAAAAACACAACAATCCAGAGGAAGAAGAACCTCATGAACCATCTGAAGATATCGAAGAAGGGCACAAATCACCCAAGTTTACCCTTCCCCAACCTGCGGCAATCTTCTACCGCAAACTATCGCTAAAAAAAAACTGCTTACCCCCAGAGGTGTTACTGCACCCAGCAGCCATATACACCGCATTACGTCACCAATATAGACGTATGTGTTCATTTGTTTCCTTTCTATGTCAATAACTGTTTTTATTCCACCAACAGTGACAATAAGAGAACCTTGCGCCACCTACAGATCCAGACATTATCGGAACCTCCACAAGCCAACCTGACAACTAACCCAGGAATTTAGGTGAAAAAAAAATCACCGAACTGTAAGTGTTACTCTACCTACTTTCCCCAAACCCACGTACACTATGCCACTGAACATATTATCAATTAACGCCCATGGGCTCAACCACCTGGCAAAAAGACACTCACTTTGGCACATGGCACAGGAAAAACCACCTAAATGCTCTAACAAGAACTTTCCTCACGTCTACACAGCATCTTTCTCTGAAAAGAAAAGAGGGATACTAATCGCAATAAAAAACACTGTAACCTTCTCTCTACAACAAGAGGTCGCAGACCCCAAAGGATGCTTTCTCATCCTGGTGTGCTCTATCAACAGAGAACAATACACCCTCATTAACCTCTATGCACCAAATACCCAACAAAACAAATTCCTTCACAAAGTGATGCGCATAGCACAATCAATACAATAGGGACACCTACTACTATGTGGAGACTTCAACACCACAGCGGATATACATCTTGACTCCACTAGTACCGCCAAGAGAAGGGGATCCCCCTTAAAGAGCTTCTTGCAGTTCCACAAACTGTTCGATGTGTGGCGATGCCACCACGGTTCGGAGAAGGACTACACATACTTCTCACTATCACACAGAATGTACTCTCGTATAGATATGTTTCTTGCTGATAAATGGCTTTTGCAGAATATCTCAGCATCTGCAATCCACACCATGACATGGTCAGACCACGCCCCAATATCTATCGCGATAAGGGACACATCTCAACATTGTAGAAACCCTATCTGGAGAGCCAATAACTATATCCTACAAAATCCAGAATTCGCTCCAGACATTGAAGAACATCTAACAGTCTTTTTCAATGCCAACATAGGCTCGGTGGCTGACACGGGCATGGTGTGGAACGCCCACAAAGCCTCAGTACGTGGGGTGCTGATACAGTTGGCCTCTAGATGCAAAAGAAAGAGGACGCAGTGTCTAAAAGACCTTACTGACCAAGTAGACAAACCTGAAGCGCAAAACAAACGAAACACCACAACACACTGCACAACTTTTAAATCTAAGACTAGAACTGAGAAACTTACTAGTTCATTCCTTTGAGAAAACACAAAGGAGGCTTAAAGCATCCTTCTACTACATGTCCAACAAGGCAGGGAAAACACTTGTCATCATGGAGGAGTGGAAGAGGACTCCAGTGGCAACCTGTGAAGCTCTGGTGAACTCCATGCCCCAGAGGGTTAAGGCAGTGCTGGAAAATAATGGTGGCCACACAAAATATTGACACTTTGGCCCTAATATGGACATTTTCACTTAGGGGTGTACTCACTTTTGTTGCCAGCGGATTAGACATTAATGAATGTGTGTTGAGTTATTTGAGGGGACAGCAAATTTACACTGTTATACAAGCTGTACACTCACTACTTTACATTGTAGCAAAGTGTCATTTCTTCAGTGTTGTCACATGAAAAGATATAATAAAATCTTTACAAAAATGTGAGGGGTGTACTCACTTTTGTGAGATACTGTATATAAAAACCCAATTGCTAACATCTCATTAGAATGTTCACTTAATGTCATTTCAAATTTTTCATTAAATTTATAACAAAAAATGGGTTGTGTTCTGATGCACAAAAGTGGTGTACCTCCAGTTTAGGGGGCCATACTGTGCCCAGTGGAAGTAAACAATGCCTTATCTTCAGGGCCCCCCATATCATGGGTCCCAATGGATCCATTGAACTCAGGCAGCACTTTGAGAGGGGTATCAAACTGATTTCTTTTCCAGCAGTTTTGTGTGTCATCCAGGGGTGAACTGGGCCAGGGGGGGTTGACAACTGGCCAACGGGCTACTTCTCTGTCCTGTAAAAAGGCCGCTCTGCTGCCCCTGCTTGCACACAGTCTAACACAACGGCTGTTAAACACCCGAGCACACATGAAGAGCTCGGGTGTACATGCTGTGTGTGTGGGTAGCCACAGGAGACGGAGCGCAATGAAAGATCCCTTCCCCACAGCCAATGTGTGGGCGCAGCTTGTGAGGCTTGCATTTCTATTGGATGGAACTGGAGGAGGGGGTGCGGCTGGCCTCGTGCCCGGCACACCTTCTTCTGCTCTGGTGCATGCGTGAGGCTAAACACTGAAGACTGTGGGAGCACTGGGAGAGAGCAACAGAGAGGTTATATAAGTTAGTTCTGTATGACAGGACACAAAGGGTGTCCATCATTTTTTCTAGTAGTGGCTGCTGATCTGCTGGATGGCCAAATGTTGCAAAACCTGTCATGTCAAAATTACTATACAGCCATAGCTTACCACTATACTACCCTAGCCTGCCCCTATACTACACTGGCCCACCCTAGCCTGCCCTTGTACTGCCCCAGCCTGCCCCTATACTGTTCTAGCCTGTCTATATACTACCCTAGCCTGCCCCTATACTACCCTAGCCTTTCCATATACTACCCTAGCTTGTCTATATACTACCCTAGCCTGTCTATATACTACCCTAGCCTGTCCATATACTACCATAGCCGGTCTATATACTACCCTAGCCTGTCTATATACTACCCTAGCCTGTCCATATACTACCATAGCCGGTCTATATACTACCCTAGCCTGCCCCTATACTACCCTAGCCCGCCCCTATACTGCCCTAGGCCACCCCTATACTGCCCCAGTATGCCCCTTGGAATTGAACATAATGGTATGTCATATAATTTTGCACATAGACAAGGTGCTGTTGTTTGTCAATCTGACTTCCTAATAAATTTAATTTTAGTTATAATTATCATGATATAAAATAATGGATGCGGTGGCCTCTTGGTGCGCATGATTTTTTTTTTGGGGGTGGGGGGGTGGAGGACAGAATTTCATTCTCAGACCCAGGCAGCACAATGTCTTGGGCCAGCCCTGCTGATCTTTGGTATTAGGGTGAGAAATAGTGCCCCGTTTTTGTTTTTAATGGAAGGAATTATGCCCCATTGTTCTGTGTCAGAGAAAGCAAAATTGTCTCAAGGGCTGGATAAAGGCAAGCAAAGGGCTGCATTTGGCCCCAGGGCTGCAGTTTGGCTGCAGTTTGGAGACCACTGTTATAGGTGTAGCACCCTCTAGTGTGTGCTTCTAGTAGGGGCAGTGTAGGAAAATTTACATGACTCATGTTGCAGCCTGTGAGTCTTAATTGGGTCAGGGTTCACTAGAGTTCAGGGCTGGGTGACTCATCCTGGCAGCTCTTTGGTGCCTTCCCCTGGTGTCTGGAAGTTTGGAGAACCTTCTAGAATTAGAGGGTAGGGGTAAGGAGGGGCTGCAATGAATATTTAAGGAGCCTCAGCCAATCCCCAAAGGTGAGCTGGCAGGGGGCAGAGACAACCCCATAAATAGACATGAGCCATTCCAGCAAGGGAGTCAGGTGGAAGATGGAGAAGCAGTGCTAAGGCGAGGCTGTTGGTGGGCCTTGAGAGACCCCTTAACCAGAGGGGGGTTGCCTTGGGCTGGAGGTTCAGGATAGCTGGCCTGGAAGGATCCTACTACAGGAGGCAGTTGGAGGAGGATCTTCAGGAGAGGCAGCAGGAGAGAGCAAGCAAGGACAGTGAGTAAAACTCAGCACTGTTCAGGGACAAAACAAGGGGAGAGACGGTCAGTTGTAACCGGGTACCTAAGTCTTCATCCTTGCCCTGGTGAATCACCATGGTAGTATGCCAGTCAGGAAGACTGGGGAATTGTTCCAGTCAGGAGGACTAGGGAAGCAAACAGCCAGGTGGGCTGGTATCTTCTGCAGAAGAGGTAGAGCTGGGCTCAGGATCTACAGGCAGAAGGTGATGCTGTTCACTCCATGCCCAACCCCTGAAAAACAACCCCACACCATAATCCCCCTCTCCACCAAATGATTTGGACCAGTGCACAAAGCATGGATGAGCGAGTCTGGGGTGGAGGAACTTGATTGACCTGCACAGAGTCCTGACCTCAACCCAATAGAACACCTTTGGGATGAGAGATGAATTCCCCTTCTCTTTACAACTAGGTGCCAGAACAACTGAGCATGCTCAGACTTGCAAACTACTCTCATTTTAACTCCCATGCCTTTTTTACAGGGCACTATAGTAAATGCCAAAATTAGCGCTGGGTTAAAGAGCTTTTTTGAGAGTGAAAATGAGAGTTATGTAGCCCAATGCAAGTTTCAGCCATTGATTCTAATGGTACAATTGTAACTTCCCCAAATAAATCCTTTTCATGTTGAGATGAAAAGTATCTTTAAAAAAAATGCCCTTGCAACAATGTTGCTTCTTCATCATCTATTTTGTTTTTAAGAATGTTAGAATGTGTAATGTTTTCATGTTTTGGTAAAATACATTTTTCTCTGTCTCTCTCACTTGTTGCTGTCCATCTCACAAAAATCTTTACTCAAACTCACACATGTCTTTACAAACCACAAACAATAGCATTGCTGATGCAAATTTAAAATGAGTCACAAGTTTGTGTGTTTTTTATTATTTCTAAATGATCATAATTTGAGCCCAAAAAATGTGATATGTGTACCAACTTCAGAAATAAAAATGTCATTCCCAAAAATCAGAGGATAACATCACTATTCTACACTCACACACCAAGAACCACCAAATATCACAGAATAAATCAAGAAGAATAACTCCTGACTAATGTCATTCCACCACCTATATGTCCAAAGAAATGCAGTATCTCTGTATTTATGTGTAGGAGGGTTCCACATGTGGCAGCACAGTGGCTAACGGGTTAGCACTTCTGCTTAGCAGCACTGAGGTCCTTGGTTCAAAAAACCATCCCAAACATGCCACTTCATGTAGAGAAGTTGTCTGTTCTCCCTATGTTGTTAAACATAGCTCCGGACTCATGTCCTTACATAAATTATGTCTAAATGTGGTATTTATGTGTAGGCAGGTTCCATCACCATTGCACATTGTGGCATATGTTTCCCATGGGCAAGGAGTGGACTATAGTTAGCCTTAACATTTCCCCACCAGCACTAACTGCAGCCTCTTAGCAAGCCTAAACCCTCAAAATGACAGCAGATTATCTCTCAGCATGCTGTCAGTAATCAGCCATAACCAGCCTTCAAAACAGATGGCATATGCCAGGCTCTTTGGCCTTCCACAGTACATCTGCATTGATTAACTTATTTCACCCCTGGGACTTAGGACTGTTTGACACCACAGAGATGCAGCCTATAAACACGTGGCAGTACAGTGGCTAACTGGTTAGTACTTCTGCCTAGCAGCACTGAGGTTCTTGGTTCGAATCCCAATCCTGCTACCTGGCTAGAAGTTTTTGTGTTGTGGTATTTAAGTTTCTTTTTCAACAGTGATTACATTTTTAATGGGTTTCACCCAAGAAATAACATTATAAATCAAGCAAGTTTGGGTTTGCACCAAATATAGAACTGAGTTGTTTTGGACCAGATATGGATGTGTAAGTCTGGTGTGATCCTGCCCACATATTTTAATGTTGTATGCTGATGATGAATGACAAATACGCTTTGTCACCAATTTGTGTGAAGCAGCCCTCACAAAGTTGTCATTTCCTGTTTTGGACCCTTCACATGCCCAACAATGTACAAGTTTGATTTGGAGATTTTTGGGATCACTAATCATGGCCAGAGCCTTGGCCATTTTTTTTGAGCTTTACCCTGCACAGATATCAGCGCTGAGGCATTCTTTCATTTGTAAAGAGTGTGTATTCCTAATGAACAGGTGTGAGCACTTGAGGCCTAACTCAAGAGACAGAATCAATTACACTGTTGGGTGTGTCCTTTACTGTGTGGGTGTGCTAGCAATCTTAGCTAGGTTATTTAAAGGCCTGTATTTGTGGTGGGTGTTTGGCCTAATCTTTCTTTGCAGTATGTATATTGGGCTACAAATAGATATGTTTTTGTGTTTTTGGAGGGTGTGCATAATTCATGACCCGCACCCCACTAAGGCTGTAGTTTAATGAGTGCTTCTAAATCTCACATGTTAGGCTTACAACTGTGATGTAATGGTTGTATGTGTGTCAATGTAGTTTGTGCGCTGCCTTTTTGGCTTTTGTATTAATTTTATCTGTTTTTGCTTATGATTAGAGTTGAGCGAACACCTGGAAGTTCGGGTTCTGCTGGTCCGTCCGAACTTCGGGACAAAGTCCGGGTCCGGGTCCGGACGGAACCCGAACGATCGCACGTGAGATTAGTATTCGTTTTTGTCTATTTTAATTATGTTTTCGGTTTTTCCGTCGCGTGTTTGATGTAACTGTGTGTATGTTGGTAATGTAGTGTCAACATTCGGATTGTACACTCTAAATCTTCGTGAGTAATTTGATGTCGGAATCACCCCACGCCCAGTACTTAATACGTGTGGGAGGTTTTTGTGTTTTTGTATAGATAAACATCGGGTTATATGTATGACGTTTCTTTCTAATCCGGTTTGTGGGTGGTGTTTATGTCCGGAAATTTATTGGATCGATTCTAACGATCGTGTGGGTGTGTCATTTCCTGTGTGGGTTGTCACATTAACTAAGACAGAGAACTCAATCCGGAG
>BLSH010360029.1:143225-181729 GCA_018402905.1 Glandirana rugosa | reverse complement strand
AAATCTCTAATTTCTGCTATCTGTCCTCAGAGCAACAGCACAGACAGCAGTAGTAAAGTAATCTATCTCAGGATGCAGGATCAGGTCTTAAAATGGCTAAAATCTGTCCCTCACGCCGTCAGCTACCTTTCCCTATACTAACCCAAGGAGCATGTGACTGCAGCACTGTGACTCCAGCTTATAAAGAGGCTGGGTCACATGATGCACCGGCCAATCACAGCCATGCCATTAGTAGGCATGGCTGTGATGGCTTCTAAGGGCAAACCAGTGAAACGCTTGTTGATTGGCTGCCCTGCAGCTTCTCAACACGTGGAGTAAAATAGCAGAACCCCGGACCGAACCCGAACGATTTTTGAAATGTCCGGGTCCGGGTCCGTGCCACGGACACCCTAAAGTTCGGTACGGACCCGAACGTTACAGTCCGGGTTCGCTCAACACTACTTATGATAATCCTGCCGTATAACTTTTTAAGGGTTTGAGGTGAGGACTTTTGAGCACAAAAAAAGGTTAGTCATGCTTGTTATTAGCTTGATTTGTATCTCTGCTTTTCTAATGTGATTTTTTAATGTGTCTAATTTTTAGTGTCCTACCCTTGTAGATTGTAAGCTCTTTTGAGCAGGGTCCTCCTAACTATATTGTCAAATGCTGGAGCATCAATTCTATGCCCTTTTTTTTGGCCCAAGTACATTAATGTACCAAATGTTTATACTACTGTTGAAATAAAAGTTGATTGTATTTTGATTTATGTTTGACTTTTTGCAGACTAGAAATACATATATTATAAGTGCAAACTATTCATACCCCTTCAAATCTGTATTCAATCTAGTTGCATACAAAAGTATTTGGTTGTGCACACATGTAAGTCCTTCAGTATAAAGTGTAATGGGGGGAGGGGGAAGAAACCCCCCCCAAAAAAAAACTCTGCTTAAAAAAGTAATTTCAGGGCGCTACTAATTATTTTGTGGACTAGGTAAGCCATGAAATATATCAACTAAATGTGAATTCTCTGTAAGCACCAAATTAAGAAAAAAAAAACCCCAAAACAAAATTTTAAACAAAATTTGGCATGGGGTCCCCCCCAAAATCCATACCAGGTCTTTTGGGTCTGGTATGGATTTAAGGGGAACTCAAAGCTAAATTAAAAAAAAAAAATTGGCATGGGTCCCCCCCAAAATCCATACCAGACCCTTATCTGAGCATGAAGTCCGGCAGGTCAGGAAAGGGAGGGGGCAAGCGAGTGGCCCCGCCCCCTCCTAAATCATACCAGGCCGCATGCCCTCAACATCGGGAGGTTAGTTTGGGGTTCACATGTCATCTTCCGCTGCTGTGCTCTTCCTCACTGCCGGTTACCCGCTAAACACAAGGGGTGGGCTTTTCCGGGTGATGTCATCAGATGGCCACGCCCATGGCTATATATGAGATGCCAGACAGTGGGCGACAACACAACGGAGGAAGACAGCCACAGAAGAAGAGCGGTGGCAGAGGGAGAGGCGGCGGCAGCGGAAAAGACGATGGCAGGAGAAGTCGGCAACAGGAGAAGGCGGCTACAGGAGAAGGCGGCTCAGGGAGAAGACGGCTCGGGGAGAAGATAGCTCAGAACTATTTTTCAATAAAGAAGTTTTCAAAAACCAGCTCTTCTTTTCCTTTTACATTTCACTGCTTTTTGGGGTGAATGGGTAGGGGCGTGATGTACCCGATACCCATTCACATAGGGGGTGGGGCGGGATCTGGGGGCCCCTTGTTAAAGGGGGCTTCCAGATTCCGATAAGCCTCCCGCCTGCAGACCCTGACAACCACTGGCCAGGGTTGTCAGGAAGAGGCCCTTGTCCCCACCCCCCATGTTGAGGGCATGGGACCTGGTATGGTTCAGGAGGGGGTGGTGTCGCTCTTCCCCTCCCTTTCCTGACCTGCAGACTGCATGCTCTGATAAGGGTCTAATATGGATTTTGGGGGGACTCCATGCCATTTTTTAAAATAAATTTTGGTGGGGGGGGTCCCTTCCGAATCCATATCAGACCCTAAGGGTCTGGTATGGACCTGAGGGGCACCCCACGCCGTTTATTTTGTGTTTTTTTTTTTTTGCTGGCAATTTTTTTTTTATATTCAGCTATTAGAGAGCTGATGACTCATCGTTTGTTAAGAATGCGGCGGTCAGCGACCAGCTATATACTGTGAAAATAAAAAGTGCAAAGCTTAAATCTTAATCAGTAGCATATGCTGACAATAGGTGAATGCCTAATAGCCAATACTTCATGAGCATGGTTGTTATCATAATATTAATGCCTCAAATGCAAAACATTATTGTATAGAATTAAAATAATCAAACATTAGCAATTGTATTTTCTATGTATGATTGTGATCAGCTCAGTAGCGTAGTGGTGTGCCCTGCTACCTTCAAAGGTTCAAGCCATGGATTCAAATCCCACCGATGGTATCATCTACTGAAAACTTGCATTGTACTCAGCAGCATATTCCGAAAATCACACACTAGTTAAAGTGCAGGGTGTTAGTTTGCTTTTTTGTTTTTTTGGGGGTTTAATTCACTTGTGCACTTGAAAAATCAAAGGTAAGTTGGCTGGGATTTGAACTCATAACCTGAGTGATTTATAGACATCAGTGCACAGCATTGTGCAAGTACACTGAGACCTGCATAATAGTGTAGTGTCGTGTAGTGTAGTGTAGCAGTTCCAATTTCCGACACCCAGCTATAAAAATATCCAGACAAAAACCCTGGTAGTGTCCAGCCGCACCGCAAATTGCCAACTGTCACTGGTTGCTGGCAGCGGGGCACTTGTGCCTCCATCAAAACACCACAATGTGTTGCACATGGGCCAAACTGTCCTACGTGCATATAGCCTAAAACATACCTAACCTTTAGAAATGTAACATACTGCACCTTATCAGTCCTTAGATGTGGTGGCTGCATTCATTTTCAATTTTCAGGTTTTTTTCATCCTTATTTTTACTTATAAATCTTGCGAATAACATAATTCCTGTCCTTTCATGTCTACACACCATTGCATCTATGTAAGGAGTCATGACTGTCACACAGGCTGGACTTCAAAGAGGTCTGCCTTTTTTCCATCTCTATTACTTGAATGATGATGCAATTAGCAGTGCTGCCTCAGTGCCCATCAGCGTAGCCTATCGGTGCCCATCAGTGCAGCCTATCAGTGCCACCTGATGGTCTGGATTTTAAGGGAAACCCCATGCCAAAATTATAAAAACAAATGACGTGGGGTCCCCCCAAAATCCAGACCAGACCCTTATCTGAGCATGCAGTCCAGCAGGTCAAGAAAGGGAGGGGACAAGCAAGTGGCCCCACTCCCTCCTTAACCGTACCAGACCGGATGCTTTCAACATGGGGAGGGTGCTTTGGGGTCCCCCCCAAAGCACCTTGTGCCCAAGTTGATGAGGACAAGGGCCTCTTCTCAACAAACAGAAAACAGAGAAATCCAAGCTCAACTCACTGACCAGTCTGACACCAACCAAATTCACCTGTCTAACAGTAACGTTTAAAAGGCAGGGGATTGGTTACACACATTTGCAAGTGTATGCGTAAGCTGCAGGCCCCGACAAGGCTCCCTGTGTACTGCAGACCTAACTCTGTATATGAGGCTTCACAGTGGAAGCACATACAATTTAATGGATAGATGGAGGACAGGTGACTGGAGGAGCCCAACCCTCCTTAAAGGTACAGGACCAGACTAGACACCCAGCAGTGGCCCAATGGCGGCTGGGGTGCCAGTGTGTTTCTAAAGTAGTTTCAATACAAAACAAAAATGTCACTGTCCCCCCCCCCCCCATAACTGGCCATTACAGCAAGGAGCTATGGAAAGGCAAATACAGACAGAAAACAGAGAAATCCAAGCTCAACTCACTGACCAGTCTGCCACCAACTGAATTCACCTGTCTAACAGTAACGTTTAAAAGGCAGGGGATTGGTTACACACATTTGCAAGTGTATGCGTAAGCTGCAGGCCCCGACAAGGCTCCCTGTGTACTGCAGACCTAACTCTGTATAAGAGGCTTCACAGTGGAAGCACATACAATTTAATGGATAGATGGAGGACAGTTGACTGGAGGAGCCCAACCCTCCTTAAAGGTACAGGACCAGACTAGACAGGACCTCTTCTCAACAACCCTGGCCGGTGGTTGTCGGGGGCCGGAAGGCGGGAGGCTTATTGGAACCTGGAAGCCCCCTTTAACAAGGAGGCCCCCAGATCCTGCCCCCCCATGTGAATGAGTATGGAATATATTGTACCCCTACCCATTCACCATAAAAAAGTAGTGTATCGGTACTCCAAAGCACCCTACCCCTGTTAAGGGCATGCTGTCTGGTACAGTTCAGGAGGGGCGCTCGTTCGCACCCCTATCTTGACCTCCAGGCTGCATGCTTGGATAGGGGTCTGGTATGGATTTTGGAGGGGACCCCATGCCAATTGTTTTTTTAATTTTGGCGTGGGGTTCCCCTTAAAATCAATACCAGACCCTAAGGGCCTGGTATGTACTGGGGGGGACCGCACACCGTTTTTGAATTTTTTTTCATCTATATTGCCAGGAGCCGGCAATACATTACAGTCGCAAGCAAGTTTGAATTACATTTTTTCCTTTACAAATGTCATTATTGCTGTGGCATTTTCTATACATTGCACAGATGCACCACTTTACAGGCAGACAAAGGGGACCTCCAGGCACGATTTTTAAAGGAACTTTTCATTTTTATTGTTTCACTTTAACCACTTCAATACCATGCACTTAGAACACTTCCCTACCAGACCAATTTTCAGCTTTCAGTGCTGTTGCGATTTGAATGAGAATTGCACGGTTGTGCGACGCTGCACCCAAACAATCTTTTTGTCATTTTGTTCCCACAAATAGAGCTTTCTTTTGGTGGTATTTGATCACCCCTGCGGTTTTTATTTTTTGCGCTATAGAAAAAAAAAAGACCGAAAATTTTGAAAAAAAAAAAAAACATTTTTCTTTGTTTCTGTCACAAAAGTTTGTATAAAGTACATTTTCTCCTTCACTGATGGGCACTGATGTGGCTACACTGATGGGCACTGATGAGGCTACACTGACGGGCACTGATGAGGCAGTACAGATTGGCACTGATGAGGTGGCACTGATAAGGTTGCACTGATGATGGGGCACATATACAGCACTGATGGGCGGCACTGACAAGCAACACTGACGGGCACTGATACGTGGCACTGATATGCGGCACTGATGGACACTCCTAGGCGGCACTGACAAGTGGCACTGGGCACTGATGGGCACTGATAGTTGGCACTTTTAGGTGGCACAGGTGGGCACTTTTAGGTGGCACAAGTGGGCACTGATAGGTGACACGTGTGGGCACTGATAGGTGACACGGGTGGGCACAGGTGGGCACTTATAGGTGGCAGTGGTGGGCACAGGTGCAACAAGCACTGTTAGGGATGGCACTGGCAGGCATCATACATGGGCACAGTGCCATCCCTACAGTGCACAATAATGCCCTTACCTGGTGGTCCAGTGGGGGCTCCCTGGTGGTCCTGGGCGGCCTCTGATTTCATTCCCTGGTGGTCCTGGGCGGCCTCATTGTGATGTCCGGTGGGGGGGCTCCCTGGTGGCCCTGATCCGGCTCCCTGGTGGTCCAGTGGGGTGATCCTGAGGGTGGCTGCGCTGATAAATGTTCAGCGCAGCCCCCCCTCTCAGGAGAGCAGCCGATCGGCTCTCCGCTGCTCAGGTCTGCAGACCTGAGCAGAGGAAAAGCCGATCAACGGCTCTTCCTATTTACACTGTGATCAGCCGTGATTGGTCACGGCTGATCTCATGGTAAAAGGCTTCGGATCGAAGCCTTTTACCTCGGTCGGTAATGCGGTGGGTCAGCCTGACCCACGGCACCACCTATCGTCGTGATGGGCGTGCGATCGCGGATTATCCTGAGGACGTCAATAGACGTCCAGTCAGGATAATGAACCCCCCGCCCGGACGTCATTTGTCAATGCGCCGGGCGGGAAGTGGTTAAGCATCATTAAAATCACTGCTCCTTTAAAAATTATTGTTTTAAAAAAATATTTTTGCATTGATACATGTTCCCCAGGGCAGTACCCAGATCCCTTTGCACTTTTTATGGCAATAACTTGCATACAAGCCTTCAATGAGGTCTTTTGATTTTGCAGGTTCGAGCCCCATTGACTTCAACTATTCCTACATATGCCGATTTGACAGGCATGGTCGCCGGCAACAGCACTATTTTCCGTTTGCATATCCACCCAGTGGAAGTCTTAATAGGCTTAATTGGGCTCTATTACATGTAGAGCTCCCAGTACTTCCCAGGAATCTTAGTAAATCAACCCCAGTGTGTACACCCGGTGCTCCTTCTCACAGACAATCAGCGCTAGAACAGTTGAATCTCAAATTATAGTGATCATACACACTCACACAGATATCAACTGACCGAGATTGTCTTCTCCTCGGACTCCTCCATGTGAAAAAATCCTCTCCAGTGCAGTGGGCTGTTTCGGTTAAAAGGAAGTCTCAGAGACGCGGATCATTTTTCTCCACGTTATCTCTGACATTATAGGATAGAAGGAAGAGGCTTCACAGTGTAGTATTTCCAAGAATATTTATTAAAAAATAGTTGAGATTTCATACAGCCGCGTCGGATGGAGCAGCATTCCTTGACGTCACCACTCATCAGCCTGCCAAGGATGTATAAAATTTCAATACAATACAAATACATTACATCACTTTCGAATTGTATTTCTGTCGTACAAGAATTTTCGTACTTTGGTCACCTATTCGCATTCGACTAACATGCAAAAAAAAAACGGACGATCGTTCGTCCTATAATCACATCATGTGTACTAGGCTTTAGGGAGATTCACCCTCCCTATTATTACTGTTATCACGTATCACTGAAAGTGAAAGGAAAATAAATTCACAAATTTTGGGATGACATTAAACAATAATAGAGGGGAAATCTCCCCAATGGGACACAGATGGCAAAAAAACTGCCAGGGGTTCTAACCCTCCATTACTCTATCCAAAATGAAAAAGAAAGTTTCGTCTTTAGTTACACTTTACCCACTTCAAGTCCGAATAATTACTCAGACATGAAACATTTCACCCAAATTACATTTTTATAATTTTTTTTGAGACGGGTAAAGCTTTCTTTTGGTCGCATTTATTCACCACTGGGTTTTTTTATTTTTTGCTATATAAACAAAAAAACACTGACAATTTTGAAAAAACAAGTTTTTGTTATACAATTTTGCAAATAAATAATCTTTCCTGGTACAATTAGGTCAAAATGTATTCTGGTACATTCTTTTAGTAAAAATAACCAAATCAGTGTATATTATTTAGTCTATGTGAAAGTTATAAATTCTACAAACTAATATATATATATATATATATATATATATATATATATATATATATATACTGTATATATACATATATATCTCATTTCTTGAGACCCTTAAATGCCAGGACAGTACAAATGCCCACCAAATGACTCCTTTTTGTAAAGTAGACAGCCAAAGGTATTTAGTAAGAGGCATGGTGAGTGTTTTGAAGTTGTATTTTTTTGTCACAGTTTTTGGAAAATGAAGAAATTAAATACATTTTTTGTAGTTGTAATTTTAAAAAGCTATTTCCCACCAACGGCATACTTGCAACTACATCCCCAAAACACATTCTGCTACTCCTCCTGAGTATGAGATACCATGTGTGAGACTTTTTCACAGCCTAGATACACCTTCAGGTGTTCCAGGGGCATAAATTATGCATAAATTACTCATCTAATTTTCTGACTACCTATCACATTTTGGAGCACTTGAGCACTGGGACAAAATAAACACCCACCCACACCCTATTTTGGAGGCCATTTTTAAGAGCCATGGGGAGTCTTTTGAAGACTTCATTTTTTTGCTACAGTATTTTGGGAAATGCAGAAAGCCTTTGTTTGTTAATTACATATTGAGTCCTGACCAGCCTTCCTGGGATGGAACACCCCACTCTCCGACACCAGTTCTTCATTATCAGTGCCCTCCAGTGAGTAATTATAGGAGGAGTACATTTATAGTGCAGTTTACACAGTGGAATCTGCAGCTAGTACACTTCTCCCATGTAAGGAGTAAGTATCTCCCATGGTTTAGTGAAGTGAGATTTATCTTTCATTCTATGAATAGTGTAGGACCCACTGAAAATGGGGTACTTTGACGCAGTGGTGTGCTTAAGCACGGTATGGCCATATGGCATGACTAAATCTCCATATGCACTTATTACGATCAGGTTTTTTTTCAAGTAGCCCTGTAAGATTTGAAAGTAACTTTTTTTTGTATGTGTGTGCTATTCTCTGTGGTTCTATTTTTCACAGCCTAGCCACACAGAGGGGTCAGACACCCAAGAAGCACCTTAACCACTTCCAGTCTGGGCCACTTTTTACTGTACATGCCTCTACATTTATGAAACATATTTTTTTCTAGATAACTACTTAAAAACCCAAACAATTAAATATTTTTTTAAAAAGAAGCCCTAGAGAATAAAATTGTTGGTGTTGCATATTTTTATGTCAGACGGTATTTGCACAGCATTTTTCAAAGGCAATGACTTTTAATGCACAAAACCAAAATAAAATACCCAATAAAATAAACCATAAAAGATGATGTTAAATAGATACCAAATATGCGATGCTTTAAAATTGCATCTGCCCGTGGAATGGTGCCAAACTATTGAACCTGAAAATCCCCATAGGCAACACTTTAAAAGCCTCTACAGGTGACCAGTTTAGGGGTACACAGGAGGTCTGGAATTAGAAGTATTCCTCTCACTCTTAAGCTCGCAGCGATACCCCACTGTGTGGTGTTATTGCCGTTTACATATACTTGTGTGCAGAGGATAGGTGCAGGAACTCACCCTGCCCAGCCAAATTTCGGCCCCCAACCCCGTCGTTCGATGGGGTGAGAAGTAAAGTGGCTCCAAATTTGCGTAGGACCAAAAGGCACAGAGTACATAACACACAGGACAGGAAAGTGTACTCTGCAGTGATGAGGTGTGTGTATCACACAGGGCACAGAGAAAAAACATCAGCACAATGGACAGTCCACAATGTCCCCTATCAACAGCTCACCTCTTCTTTCCCCATCCACAGATCACCTCTTCTTTCCCCCAACCACAGCTCACCTCTTCTTCCCCCTCTCTGCAGCTCACCTCTGCTTTCCCCCGTCTGCAGGTTGCCAATTCTTCCCCCCATTTGCATCTTACCAATTCTTCCCCTGTCCGCAGCTCACCACTTCCCCCCCCCATCCGCAGCTTGCCACTTCTTCCCCCCTATCCGCTGGTCACCACATCCCCCCATCTGCAGCTCCCCACTCCCCCCCCATCCATGGCTCCCCACTTCTTCCCCCTGTCCAGAGCTCACCACTTCTTTCCCCATCCGCAGCTCACCATGTCTTCCCCCCATCTGCAACTTACCACGACTCCCCCCTGTCTGCCGCTCACCACTCCCCCCATCCACAACTCACCACTTCTTCCCCCTGTCCGCAACACACCTCTTGTTCTCCCCATCCCTCCTCAATTCTGCACTCCTGTCCGCAGTTAACCTTAGCACCCCCCACCTTTGTACCCCCTGTCAACAACTCAATTCTGCACCCCCCCACCTGCCCTCCCATCCACAGCTTGCACCCCTAGTCCACAACTACAGCTTGTCTCTACCCCCCCTTTCACATTTCACTTCTGCACCCCCATCCACAGATCACCCCAATTCACAGCGCTCATCTCTTGAACCCTCCAACTTTCACCTCCTGTCACCTCTAAACAACCTGCCAACCCTCCCTTCCCATCTCTTGCCACTGTACCACCTGCCCCCACTTCCCACTACTCAGCTCTCACTTTGGACAACCTCTCTCCCTTTCCAGCCCTCACAACTTCACCCCCCTCTTCACAAATTCACCCTCACTGTGGTTCACAGCTGTTACCTTCCTCACAGATGCCTCTCTGCACAACCACTCGTCCCCCCCTCCCTTCTCTCTTTCCCTCCATAGTTTTTGCTTACCTTAGACCTGTCAGAACTGTGTAACAGAGCCAAGGAAGAGTTTTAGACCACTTCACTCGGCTCTGAGCTACACAGGTCTGACAGACGAGGCAGGGCAGGGTAGGATGGGAGCCAAAGTGCCTAAAGCTCCAGAGAAATAAAACAAATGCATTGGTCAGGGTGTCGGGACTCGGGGCACCCTGTGACTCATGCACTGCACTTACATGTCCTGAGTGCCTGGCAGTAGGACTCAGAAGCCAGTGGAGGAAGCGAATAGTACAAAAAGTTCCTCTACCACATTATGTGTTCAGTGACAGGATGGAGAGGACAGGGCTGCCAGAGGTGGTTGAACGCCGTTCTGCTATGTTCCGGCAGAAAAAAAGGTCTGCTTGGGGAACAGGTGCACGCGTTCGCATTTGTGCACAAACACGGGTGGATGGGGGCACTTTGATTATTTTCCTATTTTATTATTTCTTTTATTAAAGAAAACAAAACATTTATACATTGTCTCTCTGATTTTTTTTTATCGACTTTATCTATCACAAGAAATGAACAACAAACCTTGTGCAAGCATGGGCTGTGACAGGTCCTCTTTATGGATAGATCTGGGGTCTATTAGACCCCAGACCTCTTCTCTAGCTCCAATGCAGCCAATCAGGCTGGTCAGTAACAAGCAGGTAAACAAAGAACCAAACTGGAAGTGATGAAATCCCTGTCGCTTCCTGTTTCTGACATCACACAGTGAGAGGAACAACATCAGTTCCTCTCACTGTGTGCCAGAGCCAGATGCTGCTGGTTGTTTCCTTTCTGGGTTCCCCCGATCACTCAGGAGAGCCCAGTAAAGGTGACGGCAGAAGGGGGGCCCTGTAAAAGTAATCTGAGTGACTGTTTAGCCAATTAATTTTACCGGCTTTGGAATTGCCGGTATGTCACTAGACAGGAAGTGGTTAAGGTTTTCTAGGGGCATAAATTACGCATCTAATTTCCTGACTATCTATCACATTTTTGGAGCCCCTGGAGAACTCTGGTTCCAACGGTAATCAGGATGCTGCTATGGGTTATGGCAATGATCAGGATGGTGATATGGGGTATGGCACTTATCAGGATGCTGGTAGGGCATATGGTGGTGATCAGAATGCTGGTATGGAGTATGGCAGTGATTAGGACACTGGTATGGCATATGGCTGTGATCAAGACACTGCTATGGCATATGGCGGTGAACAGGACACTGCTAAGGCATATGGCAGTGATCAGGATGCTGGTATGGCATATGCCAGTGATCAGGATGCTGGTATGGTGGTGATTAGGACCATGGTATGGTGTGAGCATTGGTGCCAATGGGACAGGTGACAGGGGCTAGCTGCACACTTTATTGTTATTATACTGGGGACATTGGGGTAGTGATAGAGGACACTGGGGTACTGGTACTGCAGTCTGTGAATGTACATGCATCATGATAAGCTGCTGTACCCTCACAGGCTGCTGCATCGGTTCTCTGTGCTCTCACAGCTGATCTTTGTGAGAGCAGACCAATGTTTACATCTGATTCCCATTTTGTACTATGTGATTGCCATGATTTGACACAGCAATCACATGGTACAAGACCATGTGATCACACAGACACAGCAGTAATGTGATCCGCTGTGTCCCGGGAACACTTGGATCACCAGGTTCCTGGGTGCGCGCTCTGGGAGCTGCACAGGAGCTGCCGTTGTGAGGTGACGTATGGGTACATTAGCCTGCATCGGAGCTGCTTCGGTTAAAGTAATCTTTGTTGTGATATCTGGCAAATTCATTGTTACATCCTTGTTATATCATTGTTATATATTTACCACTCCAAATTGGCTATTATATTTTTACATTCCTTAAATATCGCATGCCTGGACCACTACTTATTTAATTCATGCATTTATTTATTTCCTTCATTCAATTGACTTTAACGCTGTTTTTGAGGTATTTACCGTGTGTTTTTGCTTTTTGAAGTAAATAACACATGAGGTAATAGTGAATTGACATCTCCATTATCTCTTGAGATATTTGGGAAAAATGTTAGATCACCTAAATACCTCATGCGATATGCTTTAGTGAATGGAGCCAATTGTCTCACACATGTGATATCTTCATACTCAGGAGGAGTAGCAGAATGTGTTTTTAGGTTATAATTTTAAAAATGGCCATACTGTGTGTGAGAAATATCTTTAAAAAATTAACTTTGTGTAAAAAAAAATAATTTTCATTCCTCTTTTTCCAAAAACATGTTGCAAAAAATAAAAAGCTTCAAAAGACTCACCATGCCTCTGAGAAAATACACTGGGGTGTTTGCTTTCAAATATGCGGTCATTTTGTGGGTATTTCCACTGTCCTGGTGCTCCAAGGTCCCCAAAAAATGTAATAGTCAGGAAATTAGACACAATTTTTAAAATTTATGTCCCTGAAAAAATGCCTTATGGTGAGCCTTGGATTTTTGTTCTCTCTATGTGGCTGGGCTGTGTCACGCATATGGTATCACCATATTCGGTAGAAGTAGCAGAATGTGTGTCAGGGAACATCAGCTGTGAATCCTGAGACTAGGACTGGAATGCCATTGGCGCCAGACAGGCTATTTAAATGGACAGCACTATGCAGCCATTGCTGTCCGTTCCACAGCGTTTAGTGTTCCTGAGAGATCTGTTTATCTGTTCCTGTTTACCTGTGACCCGGCTTGCCTTGACACTGCTTGATATCTGCCTGCACCGACCCCCAGCTTACCCACGACTACTCTCCTGATCATCCCTTGTACTTCTGCCGCCAGCCCGTTGACAACCTAGCCTGTACCTGACGATTCTCCTGCTTAATCCTTCTGTACAACATTGCCAGCTAGTTGCCGGCCCAGCCTGTACCACCACTCTACCCAGCTGCACGACATCACATCACCATCAGTGAACCAGTCCAGCCCTCGTGCCATCCTGCACTCCTGAACCACCTGTCTGCTCTACCAGAGGTTCCTGAATCAGGTGCGCAAGAGTGGTTATTCCCTGCATAAGTCAGACTCTACCACCAGGTGCGTGACAGTAACGGAATGCCATGTCCGAGTCCACGCAGGGAGTACCCTCTGCCATGGATGAACTATGTGCCCACCTAGCAGGTCTCACGCAAGACCTGCAGGGGGGCTACACTCGGCTGCAAAAACGGGTACAAGAGCTTGCAACACCTGCCGTTTCCGTGGCTATTCAGTCCTCTGCTCGCAACATCCTGGCCCTTCCATCTGTACCTAAGGTTCCCTTGCCGGACAAGTTCTCTGGGGATCGCAGTAAATTCCGGGCCTTCCACAACTCCTGCAAACTTTACTTTGGTCTGCCACCCCGTACCTTCTCACTAGAGGCTACGAAGGTGGGATTAGTGATCTCCCTGTTGCAGGGTGAACCCCAAGCCTGGGCTCATCGTTTATGGGAAAAGAGCTCTCCGGAAGTCTCCACTCTTGCTCGGTTCTTTGAGGCCATGTCTCGCCTATATGAAGACCCTCACCAGGTCGCAACAGCCGAGGCTGCCTTGCACTCTCTCCAGCAAGGCCACCGCATGGTGGAAGATTACGTTTCTGAGTTCAGGCGCTGGAGCGCAGATATGGCCTGGAACGATGCGGCACTGTACTACCAGTTCCGTCTAGGCCTGACAGAGTCTCTCAAAGACGAACTAGCCCATGTAGGGGTACCCCACACCTTGGACGCTCTCATAAATCTGGCAATCCAGATTGAGTGGCGTCCCTGGGAATGCAGAGCGGAGCCACGCGTCTTACCTGGATGCTGCCCCATGTGCCCAGTTACCCGGCTCCCGCCTCGTCTGGATCTGCCACCTCCTCTTCTTCTTCTCTGTATTGTCCTGAGCCCATGCAAATAGAGCTTCTCTGCCGATCTCTCACACCTGAGGAGAGACAACTATGCCGGGCTCACAGCTTCTGTTTATACTGCGGAGAGCCTGGACATATGGTGAGATCTTGTCCGGCTAAGTTCAGTAAGTGTCCGTCAAGGGATATGAAGGAAGAGTCTTCTGTAATCCACAACACCTTATTCTCTCCATTTCCTTACAGCTTCCAGGAGGGAGTATCCAGGCTCCAGAAATGATTGATTCTGGAGCATGTAGCTGTTTCATCAACCAAGCATTTGCAGCCCAGCACCCGATCCCTCTCCGTCTTAAGGCACACAAGATGGTCATCCGGCTTGCCGATGGCACCACCATCAAATCTGGCACGGTCATGCATGAGACTCTCCCTTTGCCTGCTGTGATGGCCGGCAAAAACCAAGAACTACTCACCTTGGATGCCATTGCATCCCCTCTCTTCCCCATCATCCTAGACCTACCGTGGCTTCGGGCACACAACCCCGAATTAACTGGTCCACCGGGGAGGTCTGAGTTTAGTCTACCTACTGTTACCATCATTGCCTGCCACAGTCCTACCCTGCTCAGTTTGTAATCCGACTTTGACCCTGACGTCCGTCAAGCTGTTCCCCCGGTGTACCATGGATGTTTTTAGCAAGAAGGGAGCCGAGAAGTTACCACCACACAGGCCTTACGACTGCCCAATTGAACTTTTCCTTGGGGCAGAAGTACCTTTTGGCAGGATCTACCCGCTATCTGAACTAGAGCTGACGGTCCTCAAGGCCTACCTGGACGATAACCTTGAGAAAGGGTTCATTCGTCCCTCCACTTCTCCCGCAGGTGTCGGAATATTCTTTGTGGAGAAGAAAGATCACACATTGAGACCCTGCATTGACTACCGGGAGTTAAACAAAATTACAGTTAAGATCCGTTACCCCTTGCCTCTGGTTCCCGAACTTTTTCAAAGTTTGGGTTCAGCCAAGGTCTTTCCTAAGTTAGATCTCCGCGGGCCTTATAACCTCATCCGCATTTGCAAAGGTGATGAATAGAAAACCGCCTTCCGAACCCGTTTCGGACATTTGGAATATTTGGTCATGCCTTTTGGACTCTGCAACACCCCAGCAACCTTCCAACATCTTGTGAACAATGTCTTCTGAGATTACCTGGACTTGTTCGTGATTATATATCTCAATGACATCCTCATCTTCTCTTCCTCCCTGGAAGAGCACCGCAGGCACTTCAGCAGTGTACTAAGGTGCCTCCGGCAGCATGGATTATATGCCAAAGCGGAAAAATGCGCTTTTGAGTGCTCAAGTATTCAGCTCCTTGGCCTTGTCATCTCAGTCACTGTCAAAAATATGGACCCACAAAAGGTCTCTACCATCTTGGATTGGCCAGCGCCAGTGGATAAAAAGGGGTCCAACGCTTCGTGGGTTTTGCTAACTTTTACCACAAGTTTATAAAGGGATTTTCCGCCATCATATCACCTACCACTCAACTCATGAAGCAGAGCTCACGGTTCCACTGGACCACTGAGGCCCAAACGGCTTTTCAGACTCTGAAGAAGCTCTTTACCTCTGCTCCCGTCCTGAAGCATCCTGATCCGGCTCTGCCCTACATCCTGGTGGTAGACACTTCTGAGACTGCTGTTGGAGCTGTTCTTTCCCAGAGACAGGGGTCTAAGGCCCAGCTCCACCCCATAGCGTTTTTTTATCTCACAAGCTCTCACCCCAGAGAAGAACTATGACGTAGGGTATAGAGAACTGTTGGCCATTAAGTCTGCCCTTGAAAAGTGGGGGTATCTGTTGGAGGGGGTCTCACACCTAATTCTGATCTACAGTCACAAAAACTTAGCTTATCTAGGAACAGCCAAGAAACTCAAGCCCCGTCAGGCCCGTTGGGCACTTTTTTTTCTCGATTCCTGTTCCACATCACGTACAGGCCTGGGTCAATAGGCATGAAGTTGGACGCTCTATCCCGAATGTTCTGGGAGCCTCAATCCCCCCCGGATACTATCCTTCCTCCACTGAACTTTGTGTTGTCCCAGGATGATTTGCTTTCTCAAATCAGGCGAACCCTTGCTGGTGTCTCCAGGCCATCTGTTTCTGGCGTGCTATTGAAAAACGGGCTGTGGTGACATGGTAATCAGATCTATGTTCCAAAGGAACAACCCCTTACTGTTCTTAAACTCTGCCATGATCATAAGCTGGCTGGGCACTTTGGCGCTTGCAAAACCACCTAGCTCCTGCTACACACCTTTTGGTGATTTTGGTGACCGCTAGCCGGCGAAGACTGTCAAAAGTACGTCAGCTCCTGTTCCACCTGTGCATGGAGTAAGACTAGCAAGACCAGAGCTTGGGGTCTGTTGAATCCACTACCGATACCTGAATGACCCTGGTCTCGGATACCAATGGACTTCATTGTCAAAATGCCACCTGCTGATGGATACAATGCTATCTTTGTGGTCATGGACCGTTTAACGAAACTGGCTCATTTTCTCCCCATGAAGGGTACTCCTACTGCTGCTGAAACTGCAGAAATCTTTATTAAGGAGATAATCTGTCTCCATGGAGCTCTAACCAACATAGTGTCTGACCGCGGAGTGCAGTTCACCTCCCAGTTCTGGAAAGCCCTATGCTCATCTCTGGAAATCAAATTATCCTTTTCTTCTGCCTATCATAAACCGCAGACGAATAGACGAATGGTCAAACTGAAAGAATGAACCAGACCCTGGAACAATACCTCCACTGTTTTTCGTTGATCTCTCAGGATGATTGGGTCACATTACTACCGCTGACTGAGTTTGCCTATAATAACACTGTCCACTCAGCTACCAAATAGTCCCTGTTCTGGGCGAACTACGGCTACCATCCCACATTCCTGCCCTGCATAACACCAGAAAGTGTGGTACCAGCCGTGCACGAAACCGCCGAGTTCTTAAGTAAGAATTAGAAACTCCTGCAGGAAACGCTGTCCAGAACTTAGGAACTTAGCAAGGGTGCCTTTGACAAAAAGAGGCGAGGAGAATTGGATCTCCAGCCAGGTAACCAGGTCTGGCTCACTACAAGGAATCTAAGATTAGCCTGCCCGTCAAAGAAGTTGGGACCCAGATTTCTTTTCCCGTGAAGAGGAGGATCAACCGGGTAGCATATGAACTTGACCTGCCTCCTTCCCTTCGCATCCACCCGATCTTTCATGTCACCTTTGACCCATGACCCCGGATCCCTTTCCACGATGGACCACTGCCCCACCAGAACCAATTCTGGTGGATGGAGTGGAAGAATTTGAAATCAAAGCTATACTGGATTGCAGAAAGATGGGCAATTCCATGCAGTGCCCTTTGATGACGTCATTTATGACGAAACATGTCGGGCGGTCCTGCATATTGACGAGCACACGACCCACGTGATTGGTTAGCAAGGGCTGAACGTTCCCCGAGCCGGCGTTTTATTCCTATGAGTGCTCTTTTATTTTGGTACATGTGAGTAGACATTTGGCCTTTGTTTTACTTTTGCTAAATAAATGATAGTACTTCACTATCTGGAGTCTTTCCATTCTTTATCATGCCGCTGTGAGTCTATCTGGATATCCGAGCTGGTGGTGATATCAATCTTCCTAAGCCTGCAGAGGCTATCTGCCTGTTTTTTCCATTTACCTAGAGATAGGTAAACATACATCTCTGGTAAGAGTTGCGATATCTAGAGTGTGGGGTGACACAGGATATTATTTCAAGCTTTACACCTGGTGGAAGAATCCCTTTACTTTTCTTGGAACACTTTGAATTTTTCTGCTATATTGGACTATTGATGATTTTTTTCAATCTTTTGGACTTTTTGCACTTCTTGAAATTTTGCATGTCACGAATGGTCTATTGATCAATTTGTTCACATTATTTTTGTTTCCTTTGAATTGCATAAGGTTTCTATATGTTAACTCATAATATGTTTATATTTTTTCATGATCAATTCACTAATATGCACATGTGAGGTCCAATAATTTCAGCACATTTTTTTCACATATTTTTAATATCACATTTAGGGTTGCGCATTTCTTTTTATATTTATAATTCCATGCAGTATCTGGTCAAATGGAAGGGGTATGGTCCAGAGGAGAACTCCTGGGAGACCGAAGCAAATGTACATGCGGAGGAATTGATCAGCTCTTTTAAAAGGAACCAATCTGGAAGAAGAAGCCGCCTGGGCATCCGGAGGCTGCCCCTTGGGGGGGGGGGGGGCAATGTCAGGGAACATCAGCTGCATAAGTCAGACTCCACCACCAGGTGCATGACAATGTGTGGGGTTTAAAGTATGCATATGATGTGCATTAGAAATGTCTTATTAATTGACAACTTTGTGTAAAAAAAAAAACATTTTCCCTTTCTTTCCAAAAACTTGTGGCGGAAAAATGTCAAATGACTCACTAAGCCTTTTAGAAAATACCTTGGAATGTTTTCTTTCTAAATTGTGGTAATTTTTTGTCGGTGTTTCCACTGTCCTGTTGCTCAGGGCCTCCAAAAATGAGATAGGTAGTCAGGAAATTAAATGTGTAATTTATGCTCCTTGAAAGCCCAAATATGCTCTTTGGATTTTGGGCCCCTCTATGCGTCTAGTCTTTAAAAAAAAGTCTCACATGTGTGGGAGGCATAGTAGAATGTGTTTGGGTTGTAATTAAAAGTATGTCTATGCTGTGTGTTAGAAATAACTTGTTAAATTGCCAACTTTGTAAAACACAAAAAAAATGTAACTTTTACATTTTCCAAACAAATATTACACAAAAATTACAACTTCAAACAACTCACCATGCCTCTTACTAAACACTGGGGGTGGCACCAGCCTCCTGGACCGCTGTCAGCTTTCCTTGATCAGTTTTCTGCCTGGCTACCCTATTCTACATACCAACACTCCTGCTGCTTGACCTTGTATTCTCCTACCTATGCGCTGCTTGACCTTGTATTCTCCTACCTATGCACTCCATGCAACTTCTCCAACAATCCTTTTCATCTCTTTGACCCCCACCTTATTAGTTTGTCTCTCCCTGTCTTCCACCACCTTTCCTTCAATTCGCCTGACCAATGACCACCTCTATGACAAAATCTCACCACTGTCCTGCCCCAACCAAGCCACTTCCATCTACAATAAATCCCTGTCCTCCACCCTGGACAAGCTCGCTCCCCTCACTACACACAGAATCAGGCCTCGACCCCTACAACCCTGGCAAACAGATGACACTAGAAATCTCAAAAAATGTAGCCGTGCTTTTGAGCGTCTGTGGTACAAGACTTAGTCTCTCAAAGACTTCAACCAATACAAATTTGCCCTCCAAAAATACAATTCTTGCCTCCACACTGCCAAGCACACCTATTTTACCATTTTCATTAACATCTTCTCATCCAGTCCCCAACAACTCTTCTCCACCTTCAACTCTCTACTTCGCCCTCCACTGCCTCCACCCACTAACTCACTCACTGCCCAGGAGATTTCTAATCGCTTCTAAAACAAGATTGATAATATTTGTGATGAAATCTCCACTCTACAGGTATCTACCCCAGTTAAGACCCCATGTCAACAGGTACAATTGACACTCCCCTTATTCAAACCTGCTACTATAGACAAAGTTGTTAAATGCCTTTCTAACTCCCACCTAATTACCTGTCCCCTACTAACCGCTAAAACCAACGGACACTATTCTGTACTTCTACTTCTGGACCTTTCGGCTGCCTTTGATATGATTGACCACCCCTTCCTCCTCAAAAAACTTTACTCCCTCGGTCTCTGTGACTGTGCTCTTCTGTGGCTCTCATCCTACCTATTTCAATGCACCTTCAGTGTCACTTACAGTTCTGCTTCCTCCTCTCTTCTTCCCTTCTCCATCGGGGTCCCCCAAGGTTCTGTTCTTGGACCTGTCTTATTTTCAATCTACACCTCTCCCCTGGGTCACCTCCCATGGATTTCAATATCATTTCTACGCTGAGGACACCCAAATCTATCTCTCCACCCCACAACTCACTCTATCAGTCTCCTGAAGCATCACTAACTTACTAACAGACATATCTGTCTGGATGTCACACCACTTCCTCAAGCTCAACTTGTCCAAACCCGAGCTCATAATATTTCCTCCTTCACGTGCCTCTTTCCCTGACTTCTCTGTCAAGAGCAATGGCACAACCATCCACCCATCCCCACATTCAGGGTGCTAGGTTTTATCCTGGACTCTGAACTCTCCTTTTGGCCCCACACTCATTCACTTTCCAAAGCTTTCCACCTCAACCTCCGCAACATATCTAAACGACGTCCCTTTCTAACCAATGAAACCACAAACCTCCTCATTGGCTTACCTTTAAATAGACTATCCCCCCCTTCAGTCCATCATGAATGCTGCTGCTAGACTCATCCACCTTACCAACCGCTCAACGTCTGCTACCCCTCTCTGCCAATCCCTCCACTGGTTGCCACTCTCCCAACTAATTAAATTCAAAATACTAACAATAAGTTACAAAGCCATCCACAACTCTGCCCCCAGCTACATCACTAGCCTAGTCTCAAAATACCTACCTAATCGTCCTCTTCTTCCTCGCAAGACCTCCTGCTCTCTAGCTTCCTCATCACCTCCTCCCATATTCGCCTCCAGGACTTCTCCAGAGCCTCTCCCATGCTCTGGAATTCCCTACCCAAATCTTTCAGACTGTCTCCAAATCTATCCACTTATTGGCGATCCCTGAAAACGTTTCTCTTCAGAGAAGCCTATCCTGCCTCCACCTAACAACTGCACTTTTATTTTCTTCATCAGCTTACCCCCCACAGTTATTACCCTTTCGTATCACTTAACCCTCCCTCCTAGATTGTAAGCCCCTACGATCAGGGCCCTCTGATTCCTCCTGTATTGAATTGTATTGTAACTGTACTGTCTGCCTTAATGTTGTAAAGTGCTGCGAAAACTGTCGGGGCTATATACATCCTGTATAATAACACTTTGGACTAGCTACTCCAATAAAAGGGTCATTAGGGCGGTAGTTATACTGCCTTGGCATTTTAGGGCCTCAAGAAATGAGATAGACAGTCAGTACATCAGAATCAATTTTCAAATATATATACCATAGTTTGTTTCACACAAACCAATTAATATACACCGATGGGGATTTTTTTTTACAAAATACATGTCCTGGAATACATTTTGGCATAATTATATGAAGAAATTAGATTTTTTTTATATAAAATAAAAAATAATCTCACTAAGTGCCAAAATATTCAGAACTGCTGCAACGAGAACACAATCCAGATACAAAATGTGCACTATGTAAATTAAACTTTATATAGGTGTGCTACCCATTTAAAAAACAATCTCTGAATTTAAATAAAGATATATAAAAAAAATTAAAAAAAATAAATCTCTGCATGCCTTACATAAATAAATTAAAAAGATTTACGTTACATATACATACAATTCATAGTATGCAATTCAAAGAAATCAGTACAATAAATAGGGTGAAGTTCAATTTATCATATATAAAAAAAAACACAAATCAGCAGTGACTCTCCAATGTTAATAAATAATATATACTCGTTATAAAGTAAAAAAAACAGTTAAATAAGCCAAATTCACGAAAGAAAGGGCCCAAAAAAGTAACCAGCTTCCAGGTGAGGTGAACACACATCGTACTGCCACGAGAAAGGAAGGTGCCAGCAGACCACTCCACTGTAAGGTTAAGTAGGCTCCTTATCAGACATCTAGATCCCCCAAAGAGATCATGCAGCGCCTTGCTGCCCCACAGCACCACTCTCTCCGGTCCAGTTCCAAACTTCTAAGTGGATACACTCAACACAGGATTAAAGAAAAGAAGGCAATGTCATAGCATAGTATTTTCTAAAAAAAAAAATCCTTTAATAAGGCAACAAAACTTACAAGACACATATCTAAGGCAGCATAACACAGTAAATGCACCATCAGGTCTTCCACCTGTTGCACCTCACCCGACATGTTTCACTGCAACTAGCATCTTCAGGGAATAGAGGCATGAGGCTCTGGTAAGACACCTACTTAATCTTTCCTTGGAGTGGTCTCTTGATACTATGTTGTGTGTTCAATTCACCTAGAAGCTGGTTACTTTTTTTGGAGACTTTCTTTCATGAATATGGACTATTTAACCACTTCAGCCCTGGAAGGATTTCCCACTTTAGGACCAGAGCACTTTTTGCGATTCGGCACTGCGTCGCTTTAGCTGACAATTGAGCGGTCGTGCGACATTGTACCCAAACAAAATTTGCGTCCTTTTTTTCCCACAAATAGAGCTTTCTATTGGTGGTATTTGATCGCCTCTGCTTCATTTCTGATCACCGCTATAAACAAAAGAAGAGCGAAATTTTGCAAAATAAAAATGTTTTTATTACTTTTTGCTAAAATACAAATCCAAAAAAAATATAAAAAAACTTTTTTTTTCATCGGTTTTGGGTGATTTATATTCTTCCTGATATTTTTGGTAAAAAAAACTCGCAATCGGCGTTTATTGATTGGTTTGTGCAAAAGTGGCTGCGTTTACGGATGATGAGAATTCATTTTTTAAATTTTTTACTAGTAATGGCGGCGATCTGCGATTTTTAGCAGTACTGCGATATTGCGGCGGACATGTCGGATCATTTTGACACTTTTTTGGGACCAATGACATTTATACAGCGATCAGAAATGTAAATGTCCACTGATTACTGTATAAATGTCACTGGCAGTGAAGGGGTTAACCTGCAGGGGGAGATCTAGGGGTTAACTGTGTTCCCTGGGTGTGTTCTAACTGTGGGGGGCTGGGCTACCATGGGCATAAGAGATCTAACTGATCCCAGTGACAGGGATCAGTAGATCTCCTATGCCCCCACTAACAGAGTGGGGAACCGCCGTGTTTACATCGGCGGTTCCCCGTTCTTTAGCTGTGGCCGCTCACCGTGACTCACCGGCGGACATTGGGTCCGCCCGAGCCGCGGGCACACTCCTCAGGAGCACGGCGGGCGCGCGCGCACCCCCTAGCGGCCACCCGCAGATCGCCGCTTATTTGCGGTGATTTGCGGGAAGCGTCCACACCGCCGCAGTAAATATACTGAGCGCGATGGGGAACTAGTTGAAATTTGATTTCACATTATCACGAGTACATTTTTTTAATTTACATCGGACAGTCACTGCTGATATTTTTTACATATGATGAATTGAATTTCACGCTATTTATTGTACTGATTTCATTAAATTGCACGCTATGAATTTTATGTATTTGTAATATAAATATATGTTTATCGCTTTTTCATTTATTTATGTAAGGCATGCAGAGACTGATTTTTAAAGTTTAGTTTAATTTTTTTTTGGATATGTTTTATAACAGAAAGTAGAAAACATCAGGGTTTTTTTCAAAATTTTTGATCTTTTTTCATTTATATAGCAAAAAATAAAAAAAAACAGTGGTGATCAAATACCACCAAAAGAACAACACAAATACAAAAAGCTACATAGGTTTTTTTTTTACCAAGTTACATTATATTATTTATTAGTATTTTTACAATTTTGTCCCTTTTTCAGATTCTTTTATAACATAAGTACAGATTTTTTTTAAAACAGTGTACCAAACAAAAAAAAAAAAAATGTTAAAATGTAACCGACTCACGCTGAGACTGCTACATTTGGCCTAGATATCTAGGCTTCAATGACCGTTAGTCACAAAATAATTAAATATCCTGTATTTTTGCATAATCAAGGTAATCTATATAATTGTAGCCTAGTGATGTGTAATAGTATAGCCAAGTAACTCATAGCCCTTGTGAAACTGTGTTTCTGCCACTGGAAGTTGACTGTACTACATCAAGTCTGTAAATATAATACTTGTGTCCCCCACTTAACCAGCCACAGATGTTCTGTGTTTTGCGCTCACTCTGTGTCTCTGTAATGTGGTGCATTATATAAAATAAAACATTGACAGATTTGTGTATCAGTGAAATCTAGGAGCAAAATAGAAGCAAGGGAACTTCAGTGGTGTAGCGTAGGGGACTAATTTGATCCAGCTTGTGGATAACTAAAAAGTGTCAAAAGGAAAAAATATGGAGGGACTCTGGCACTTTCCTGCAGAAAGATTTATTGTATGAGCTCTGCAGTTTTTTACGGATCATGTCATTTTAGGGAGTTTTAAGTCCAAAAAATTAGGTCACAATATTTTTTTTCTTATTGGATTACACCCAAGTAAAATGTAATAATTGTGTACGTCCTTATCATACCCCGCTGTTAAAGTATAACTCCAGCCAGGTGCACAGTATATAGCCAAAAGAATTGTAAAGCTAGGCTCATTGCAGTTTTGATCCAATCCCCAGCCAGCTATAGGATGCCGGCCTAGCACAGGGTTAGGTTTGAGATTTAATAAAAGTAGATGTAAATCCTAACTGAATGATGTTTAATTTGGAAAAGTACTGTGTATCAACTGCCTTTTTTTACTTGAGTCTTGCTATTTAGCTTTACAGAAGTCATTGGAACATGGATAGAGTACAGATGAGTTAAAGTGATAAAAAAAGTCTATATTTTTCGTTTAAAAATAACAAAAGTGTTATATTTGCCTGCTCTGTACAGTGGTTTTGCACACAGCAGCCCGGATCATCCTCTTCTCGGGTCCCTAGCCCGTGCTCCTCGCCCCTCCCTCCTGCCGAGTGCCCCCACAGCAAGCAGCTAGCTATGGAGGCACCCAAGCCACTGCTCTGTGTGTCCATTCAGAGACAGAGCTGTGGCTTGGCCCCACCCCCTCTCTCTCCTTATTGGATCACTGTCTTTGACTGACAGCAGCGGGAGCCAATGGCGCTAATAAGGAGGGAGAGTCCCGGGCAACCGAGACCCTCATGCAACATAGCTGAATCGAGATGGGGCTCAGGTAAGTTTTAGGGGGGCTGCAGCACACAGAAGGTTTTTTTATCTTAATGCATAAAATGCATTAAAATGAGAGACCTTCTGACTTTAAAACCACATTAATACTCTTAGATTGTAAGCTCTAATGAGCAGGGCCCTCTGATACCTAGTGTATTTAGGTGTATTGTATTTGTACTGTCTACCCTCAAGTTGTAAAGTGCTACATAAACTATTGGCGCTATATAAATCCTGTATAATAATAATAATAATAATAAAACTTCTGTCATTTTTTTTTTGTTGTTGATTTTTTCTTGTTCAACCTGTGGGCTGAATAAAAAAAAAATCAATTGATTCCCCCATGTATATTAAACAGCATGTACAATTGAAAATGGCACTCAATCCCACGATAGCTTGCATATTTTTAATGGATATGGGAAACAAATCCATACTCAGCCTCAGCGCTTACGTGCTTCAGCCCAACAGGGCCTTAATCGTATCAAATAATAATTTTACAATGATTAAAGTGTACATTGATAATTGACATTGTCCCTTCTATCCCTCTATGTGGATGATGGCAATGTAATTATTTTAATGAAAAAACATCTAAGTACCTTTTTCCTAATGAATATACAGCTGTAACATGACCCGGCTCTTTCCCAGCCTGTCTGCAGGGAAACATAAGCAGGAGGAGCTTCAAGTCCTCTGTTACCGGTCACATGTTTAAAATAAAAAACAATAGCCTTTAGAATAAAGCGTAAAAATAAAAAATTAATATAAATAAACGGTCTTAAATTGTCATACGACTATATATTTGAAATCAAATCTTTATTATTTTTGGTGTGGGTGGATTTCTGCCAGTCACAGGCTGTGTCACCCCCCTCCATCCTGTGTCTTGGAATAAGCGAAAGGGGAAGCCTCCATTAATCTACATGTAATATCCTGCCCCCATTGTGTTTAACTGGTTAGTGGGCATGGAGGAGGAGGGAGGGAGTAGGCTGTCATTTACCACTAATTATAAAGGGCAGTTGCGTTAAACCATGATAGAGTATAGTAACAGTGTCCACCAATTTGTTCATCAAATGCAGTAAAAAATTGATATCCTGTGTATGAATATAATAAACATTAGGCTAATACAGCCAATAATTAGTCCAAAGTGAATAATGGAATAGAAAAATGTGCAAAAGTGATCGAAGGCAAATTCAAGAGAAAAAACACAAAAAGCAGCACTGTCCCAATTGGAGGCTTATTTTCCTAGGAAGGTGTTTAGCCATACGCCTCTGATGCTTTTCTAGTATTAACCACCACCAAGGAGCATGCACACCGTGTGGGGTAGAAGAAATGGGTGCTCTTACCAGTACATATGGACTCACTATTCCTAGTGAGTCAATCAGGCAGGCAGACGTAACCCGCTGCAAGGTGTAATGGTAAGCTCTTTCACTCTCCCAGAAGCATGTCTAGATGATGGATAGTAATAACTTGCATCCGGCCTCACAGACAACACAAGGCATAAGGAAAGAGAGTACTAATAGTGTAATTCCTAGAGTTGAGTGGACACTTGGATGTTTGGGTTCGGCGGGTTTAGCCGAACTTCGCGAAAAAGTTTGAGTTCAGCCCCGAACTTGACCCGAACTTGACCCCGAACCCCATTGAAGACAATGGTGACCTGAACTTTTGGTCACAAAAATGGCTCTAAAAAAGTCCTGGAAAGGACTAGAGGGCTGCAAAAGGAAGCAAAATGGGGGTAAGAATAGGACAAGTGCCCTGCAAACAAATGTGGATAGGGAAATAACTTAAAATCACATAAAAAAATAAAAAATGGAGGAGGAGGTGGATGTGAAGTAGGAGGTTGAGGAGGGGGTGACCGTGGCGGTGTAGGTGGTGGAAGTAGCAGTGGAGGAGGAGGAGGAGGTTGCCAACACTGTTTTTTGTTTGTTTGTTTTTTTTTCTAATTGGGGTAGCCCCCAAAATATTGAGACATATTAAAAAAAAAAAGGATAAGTTCACTTTAGTATACCAATGGCTGTGTGAGGCCGGTATAAATGGCTATTCTGCACAAGGTACAGACAAGTCTTGTGGGATCCATGCCTGATTCATTTTAATAAAGGTTAGCTTGTCCACATTGGCTGCGGACAGGCGGCTGCGCTTGTCTGTGATAACGCCCCCTGCTATGCTAAACACGCGTTCAGACAATACACTGGCTGCAGGGCAGGCCAGCACCTCCAAGGCATAAAGGGCAAGCTAAGGCCAATTTGGAGACCGAGAAGTTGAATGGGGCAGACCCATCAGTCAGTACGTGTAGGTGTGTGCACACATACTGTTCCACCATGTTGCTGAAATGCTGCCTCCTGCTAAGACGTTGCCTATCAGCTGATGGTGCTGTTTGTTGTGGCGGGCTGCTGACAAAGCTTTTCCACATTTTGGCCATGCTAACCCTGCCTTCTGAGGTGCTGGCGGTGCCACAGCTGCATTGGCGACCTCTTCCCACTCCTCTGCCTTCGCCTTGTGCTTCCACTGAGCCCCCGGTGTCATTTGGGAATGCCCTCAGCAGCGTGTCTATCAGCGTGCGCTTGTAGTCGCGCATCTTCCGATCACGCTCCAGTGAGGGAATTAAGGACGGCACGTTATCCTTGTAACAGGGATCCAGCAGGGTGGCCACCCAGTATTCAGCACAAGTTACAATGTGGGCAACTCGGCTGTCATTGCGCAGGCACTGCAGCATGTAGTCGCTCATGTGTGCCAGGCTGCCCAGAGGCAAAAACAAGCTGTCCTCTGTGGGAGGTGTATCATCTGTGTCCTTCGTATCCCCCCAGCCACGCTCCAGTGATGCTCACGAGCTGCGTTGGGTGCCACCCTGCTGTCAGCATGGTTCCTCCTGGGGGGGAGGAGCCGGATATGGCGTCAGCGTAAGCCCTCGTCAGTCCCCGGAGCGAGAGCCGCCGCATCCTCCAGTGGAGATGGAGCCGAACAAGATGACCTGGCGCGCTCCTATGCACCCCGCACCCCGCACGTAGACTCGGCAGACAGACCCAGCGCACTCCACCCGCCCGTCCCAAAGCACGAGCGGGCGACCGGAGATCTGTAGGACCCTACATCGTAGGATCAGCAGCAGTGGAGGCTCCGGGGGACAGGAGAGAAAGGGGAAAGCACCGGAACAAGGGCGCAAGCCCTGACAAGGGAACCTGACCAAGAATGGCCTGCACACCCGCTGGAGCCCGACCTTCAAGGAAAAAAAAAAAGGTGCCGGTAAGAACCCACACCGTGGAGCCGGTAAGTGCCGGGGAAAGGGAGGGGGCCGGCACAGTGGTATGTTGGAGGACACAAGGTATCTTGGATCCAGCCGGGGGGCCGACCCATTAGTTTGTACAAAGATACAGACGAAAAGGGGATCGTGCACTGCGGGAGACAGAGAGATATTTAACAGGAAACCTGACAGGAGGGAAACAGGGAACTTGGCGTACATATGACCCGCGCAAGGATCCCCACAAGTAATTGGTGGTTTTCTTGTTTTTTCTTTTTTCCCCCTGTTTTCTATACCCGGTCCTTCCCCTTGACTCTTGCCAAACTAAACTGCCATCAAACTAGGAGCGGATAAACCAGCGCTCGGTCACTCCCTCCTTAAACGCCGCGAGACATCGCAGACAGCCTAGAGTGTCGCCACGAAGCCCAGAGAGAGGGACTGTAGGACCCTACAGAAAGCATAGATCGATCAAGTAATATAGACTCTGAACTAAACAAAATCAACCCAGAGTTAATCACTCTATTTCGACCTCAGTAAGAATTCTCTCACTGCCTCTTAGGAGAAAACCAACAAAAGCTGCCCTCTGGCATCCCTCTAACTCCAAGGAGACCTCCAATCAGGTCACCCGGGGTCTCACCCCTCACCTCTTACCCCCCCGTCGGGAATAAGTCGAGGAAGGAGGTATAATGGGCAAAGTGGGGAAAGGTGGGGGAGATAATCCACCTAGAGTGAGCGCAAGCCCAAACACAATAAGGAAGTTCATGGTCCAGGAAAAAGGGCAGGTCAGCTCGACTGAACAAACAGGGACAAGGAGTAAACAAAAAGAAAGTGGCAAAGGGCCACAAAAAAGACTATCACCCCGCACCCCGCACGTAGACTCGGCAGACAGACCCAGCGCACTCCACCCGCCCGTCCCAAAGCACGAGCGGGCGACCGGAGATCTGTAGGACCCTACATCGTAGGATCAGCAGCAGTGGAGGCTCCGGGGGACAGGAGAGAAAGGGGAAAGCACCGGAACAAGGGCGCAAGCCCTGACAAGGGAACCTGACCAAGAATGGCCTGCACACCCGCTGGAGCCCGACCTTCAAGGAAAAAAAAAAAGGTGCCGGTAAGAACCCACACCGTGGAGCCGGTAAGTGCCGGGGAAAGGGAGGGGGCCGGCACAGTGGTATGTTGGAGGACACAAGGTATCTTGGATCCAGCCGGGGGGCCGACCCATTAGTTTGTACAAAGATACAGACGAAAAGGGGATCGTGCACTGCGGGAGACAGAGAGATATTTAACAGGAAACCTGACAGGAGGGAAACAGGGAACTTGGCGTACATATGACCCGCGCAAGGATCCCCACAAGTAATTGGTGGTTTTCTTGTTTTTTCTTTTTTCCCCCTGTTTTCTATACCCGGTCCTTCCCCTTGACTCTTGCCAAACTAAACTGCCATCAAACTAGGAGCGGATAAACCAGCGCTCGGTCACTCCCTCCTTAAACGCCGCGAGACATCGCAGACAGCCTAGAGTGTCGCCACGAAGCCCAGAGAGAGGGACTGTAGGACCCTACAGAAAGCATAGATCGATCAAGTAATATAGACTCTGAACTAAACAAAATCAACCCAGAGTTAATCACTCTATTTCGACCTCAGTAAGAATTCTCTCACTGCCTCTTAGGAGAAAACCAACAAAAGCTGCCCTCTGGCATCCCTCTAACTCCAAGGAGACCTCCAATCAGGTCACCCGGGGTCTCACCCCTCACCTCTTACCCCCCCGTCGGGAATAAGTCGAGGAAGGAGGTATAATGGGCAAAGTGGGGAAAGGTGGGGGAGATAATCCACCTAGAGTGAGCGCAAGCCCAAACACAATAAGGAAGTTCATGGTCCAGGAAAAAGGGCAGGTCAGCTCGACTGAACCAACAGGGACAAGGAGTAAACAAAAAGAAAGTGGCAAAGGGCCACAAAAAAGACTATCACAAGGAGCTGACCCGGGGGCCCAAGGGAAAAATGACCAGCTAAGCATGATAGCGGAGGAACAGCAACAGGGGGCGCAGATGCCTACAAAAACAGATATGGTGGAAATGTTCGAGAGGCTAGAGAGATCCCCTAAAGGGGATATGACCGGCATACGGGAAGACCTGAGCCATATATTAAGGAGAGTAGAAGAAACAGAAGAGAAAATCGACAAACAGGCAGGGGAGATTAAAAAGCTGAAGGAACAGATGTCCAGAATCCGAAGGGAGCAGCGAAATATAAAATACAAACTGGAAGACCAGGAGAACTGCAGCAGAAGGAAAAACCTCAGGGTCCGCGGTATACCAGAAGTTCCACAGACACAGCAAGAAGACCTGCAAAACACTATGGACAAAGTGTTTGGACCCATGCTAGGGAAGAAGCCCACAGAGAAGATAAAAATTGAGAGAGTGCACAGAGTAAGGAAACCCAGTAACTTGGGGAAAGAGGTCCCCAGAGATGTCATTGTCCGTTTCCACAACTACAGGGACAAAGAGGAAATCTGGCAGAAACTGAAGACAAGAAACCCAGTAAGTTATGAAGAAGAAGAAATAAAAGTATTCGCGGACCTCGCTAGGGAAACAAGAGAGAGAAGAAAGGCACTTAAACCATTATTGGATCAGATGAGAGCCTAAGGGATCCAATATTCATGGGGGTTCCCGGCGGCGCTCATAGGGAAAAAAGACGGGAGATCGGCAACACTGAGGTTCCCGGAAGGAACAGAGGGTTTCTGCAAAAAACTGGATATAATCAAACCCGACCTGCCCGGCTGGGATGAAGAAGAAGTAAAGCTAAACCTGGAACAAGAAGAGACCTGGGAAAAAATAAAGGATAAATAGAAACCAATAAAATAAAAAAGCAGAGGGGGCGGCAGGAGGAAGGGAGAGGGGAGGAGGGGAGGGAGGAGGAGAGAGGGGAGGGGGAGAGTGGAGACAGGGGGGCGGGTGCGGGATGGATGGGTGGAGAAATGAGGGCGCGGCGGACGGATATCCGGGGGTAGACGGATGAAGGGATACCCCGAGGGAGAGAACAGCACCTCGGAAACTGGCGCAAGGAAAGGCTTTGGCCCCCAGGGGCAACCAGGAAGGGGGAAGACATGTATCCTCTTCAGGTGGAAAGGTCACGAGAAGACCTACATGCCCTTTAGGGATCAGGGAAGGGGGGGTCGGGGGAAGGGAGGGGGGATCCAGGTCTTCCAGGTCTTGTAGGAAGGTAAGGTACAGAAGGGAGGAAACAGCTGGGGAAGAGGATGACCCAAAATGCCCGAGGCTTCCCGTCCCCCCCTCCCCCCATCTTCGGGGGGGACGGGCGGCGGAGGGGTAAAGACAAGAGAAAATGGTAGTGGCTATAACATACAACTTCCGAGGAATGGGAAGCCCAGTAAAGAGATATAAAATCCTACAAGATTTAAAACGATATTCAGCAGAGATTGTATTTTTACAAGAGACACACCTAACACTTGACACTAATATAAGAATATATTCGAAAAATTTCCCAACCTGGTACTTTGGAGATTCCCCGACGAAAAGAGCAAAGGGGGAGGCCGTCGGCTTCTCCCACAGGGTACGATTTACCCTGGGGGAGAGGCTGACGGACCCAGGAGGAAGGTATTTATTCCTGAAAGGAAGGTTGAATAACCAAGAATGCACTTTAGTAAACGTATACTGTCCGAATAAAAACCCGGGGGGATTCCTCTCCAGGGTACTGGAAAAACTGACAGACTTCAAGAAAGGAATGGTAATAGTAGCGGGTGACTTCAATTTTGGAATGGACCAGGAACTGGATAGTACGTCCTGTGCCCGTGGGATATCGACCGCTAAGATAAGGCGTGTAAAAAGGAAGATCTACCAGAACCAGCTGGTGGATACATGGAGAATATTGCACGGAGAAGGATTACACGTTCTACTCCCACGTGCACGGGACCCACTCTAGACTGGACTACATTCTGGTGGAACATAGAATCCTGGAACAGGTGGAAAAAATAAACATCGAGATAATAACCATATCAGATCATGCCCCGGTGACTATGACATTAGATCTTAAGGAGGCCGGAGGGAGGGACTACGAGTGGAGACTTAACGAGGAATTACTAAACGATAGAGACACCACAGAGAGAATAAAAAAAGAACTAAGGGAATACTTTGAAATAAGTTCCACAGAGGAGGTCCCCGCCTCTACAGTATTGGAGGTACATAAGGCCTACATAAGAGGGGTACTGATCGCCATAGAGGCAGAAAAAAGGAAAGAAAGAAGTAGAAAGAGAGAGGAAATAATAAACCAACTACAAGTACTGGAACAAGACCACAAAAAAGGAATGAAAGAGGTTTTACAGGACTTAATGGGGAAAAGAGGGGAATTAAAAGAGAGGTATTAAGGGGGCAATAAAGTAGGGAAACATCTAGCGAGAACCCTGAATAAGAAAAAATCTAGGAATTACATAAAAAGAATACAGAGTGGGACGGGGAATATAACATATAAAACAAGAGAGATAGCAAAAAATTTCCAGGAGTACTATAGGAAGCTATATCCAGTCAGAAAGGAAGGGACATCTCAACAAGAAGAACAGAGGAAAAATAAAATCATGGAATTCCTAGAAGCCGCTAAGCTGCCGCGAATAGAAGAGGCAAACGCAAGTACCTTAGAAGCCGCACTAACCATAGAGGAGATTGGCAGAGCAATTATGAGCACAGCATCAGGAAGAAGTCCTGGGCCAGACGGACTCTCAATCAGTTACTATAAAAAATTTAAGGAAATTCTGGCCCCGAGAGCATGTCATTATATGAACAGTATTGGAGGTAGCTGGGACATGAGAAAGGAGGCCTTGATGGCTACAATTACTGTCATCCCAAAGGAGGGGAAAGACAAAACCCTATGTTCCAACTACAGACCAATAGCGCTGCTAAATGCTGATATAAAAATCTTCTCCAAAGTACTGGCCCATAGATTGAAAGGAGAGATAAAATCCTTAATAAATGCGGATCAAGTGGGATTCGTAGAGGGAAGAGAAGGGAAAGACAACGGGATTAGGACCCTGCTGCTAACCCAAAAAATTAAGAAAGAGGGAAGGCCCAGTCTACTCCTGTCAATAGATGCCAAAAAAGCATTTGACAGGGTAGACTGGGAGTTCATGTTCCAGACATTGGGAATAATGGGTATAGGAGGAAGGATGAGGCAATGGATTGGGGCGCTGTACAACCACCCGAAAGCTACAGTAAGGATAAATGGGACACTGTCACCCCCCATAGAGATGGAAAATGGGACAAGACAGGGTTGTCCTCTGTCACCGTTACTCTTTATTATCTCTATGGAACCCCTGTTAGCGACAATCAGGAACACCATGCAAATAAGGGGCTTCCAAGTGGGAGACGAGGAGCATAAAACAGCAGCCTATGCCGATGACATCTTAATATATGTCAGCAACCCGAGAGACTCTCTACAAAACCTAATGAATGTCCTGAAAACATATGGGGAATTATCTAATTTCAAAATTAATTATAGCAAGTCTGAAGCCATGTTTATAAATAGTAGTAAAAAAGAGAGGAGAGAGATACAGAGGGAGTCCCCCTTTAAATGGAACAACGATAATTTAAATTTTCTGGGAATTAAGATCACAAGTACCGAGGAGGGGCTATACCATCAAAATTATATTCCCCTACTAAATGAGATAAAAGATGAAGTAAGAAGAATTACGCATAGACCCCTATCATGGATAGGGGGGATAAACGCAATAAAAATGATTATATTACCCAAGATCACTTACAAATTTCAGATGCTCCCAATACATATCCCACAAGAATTTTTTCAGACCATGAAAAAGACCCTAACACGTTTTATATGGCGGAACAGGAAACCGAGGATAAAGACAGAGGTGTTGAACAGGGGGGAGACAAGGGGAGGGCTTGCACTACCAGATATAAAAAAATATTATTTAGCAAATATATTGGCACGAGTGATTGGATGGGTCCACAGCGGTAGTGGTAAAAAATGGACAAAAATAGAGAATACACTTAGTAAAACACAACTAGGGAAAATGATTTGGATACCACCGAAATTTAGGAACTTAGATGAGAACACTAGTGATCTCACGCATAAAGCACTTAGAGTTTGGGACAACACATTAAAAAGAGGAAAATGGAAATACAACTCACCACTCACACCACTTATTTTGCACCTGGACAGGAGGAAAGACACGGGAAATGGATCAAAGATGAGTCAATAAAACTAAGAGACATAATGGACAAAGGGAAAATAAAGACATTAGAAGAATTAAAACAAACGGATCAATGAATGGAGGTTCTTCCAACTGAAGCACTTTGTGGACACCCTCCCAAAGCCTCTGAGGAAAGGGAGTGATCTGTCAATACTAGAAAAAGTATGTATGAGAGGGGAAAAGAAAGGAGGGGTGTCCGAAAAGTACAAGGTGCTTCAGGAATTGAGCGAAGAAGAACGCCCCCCATTCATTGATAGGTGGGAGGAAGAGCTGGCATCACGAAAGACAGATCAACAGTGGGGGAAGATAATGAGACAAGCTTATAAGACGGCTAAAGACTGCAATACATGGGAGATGAATTACAAATGCATCTCCCGATGGTATTGGACACCAGCTAGGGAGGTTAAATTTCAACAAGACAAGACAGGAAAATGCTGGAGAGGTTGCGACAAAGGAGGGACAATGGCACACCTCTGGTGGGACTGCCCAACTATTAAAGAATACTGGGAAAAGGTCATAGAGTTAATAAAAACAATAACTAAAGAAGAAATAGAGATAGATCCCTGGGTATGCCTATTCCACTTGGAGGAAAAGCACACGAAACAGTACACAAAAACGTTAGTGCCAATCCTTTTAAACATAGCCAAGAACCTAATACCAAAATATTGGCAAAGGAAAGATCATCCGCCACTAAGGGAATGGTGCTATAGAGTGGAAGAAACAGCTAGCCTAGAGCATTTAAATTTGGATTGTGAAGAGGAAGGGAGTAATCCAAAAACGGGAAAATGGGAAACGTGGACGAGCTTTAAAAAATCAAAAAAATATCTAGAAGTGCTGGGTGTAGAGAATGGACAATAATGGAAGACCTGGAGGGGGGGGGGGGGGTGGGTAGGGGATGAGGGGGGAGGAGGGAATTTAGTAAGATTTGTATAGATAGTAAAACTAAGACTTATATACATAAAAAAAAAGGGGGGGGGGAAGAAACCACAATGATGTGAGCAAGCCAGGTTTCGGAATGAAAAAGTAAAGCTGATTTAAAGCAGACTGGCAGCATACTGAAGTGGTTAATAAAAAAAAAAAAAAAAAAAAAAAAACATGGTTCCTCCTCATCATGCTCGTCCTCCTCATCCTCCAGAACTGTGCCCTGGCTTGAAAATGTTTTACCTGGCCTATGCTGGTGCAAGAACCCACCCTCCAAGCCACTTGTGAATGACGGGCTAACCGTGGAAATTACCCCTTTTCCTCCTCCTCCTGTGCCACATTCTCTTCCATCATCGCCCAAAGTGTTTTTTCAAGGAGACATAGAAGTGGGATAGTAACGCTGAGAACAGTGTCATCAGCACTGGCCATGTTGGTGGAGTACTCGAAACACCGCAATATGGTACACAGGTCTCGCATGGAGGACCACTCGTTGGTGGTGAAGTGGTGCTGTTCCGCAGAGCGACTGACCCGTGCGTGCTGCAGCTGAAACTCCACTATTGCCTGCTGCTGCTCGCACAGTCTCTCCAGCATGTGCAAGGTGGAGTTCCACCTTGTGGGAGCGTCGCATATGAGGCAGTGAGCGGGAAGGCTGAAGTTCTGCTGCATCGCAGACAGGTGAGCAGCAGCAGGGTGAGAACGCTGAAAGCGTGCACAGACACCCCGCACTTTCTGCAGCAGCTCTGACATATCCGGGGAGTTTTTTAGAAATTTCTGCACCACCAAATTCAGCACATGCGCCAGGCAAGGGATGTGCGTCAAATGGGTTAGGCCCAGAGCTGCTACGAGATTTCGCCCATTATCGCACACCACCAGGCCGGGCTTGAGGCTCAGTGGCAACAACCACTCATTGGTCTGTTGTTCAATGCCCGTCCAAAGCTCCTGCGCAGTGTGGGGTTTATCCCCCAAACATATCAGTTTTAAAACAGGCTGCTGTCATTTCCCCCTGGATGTGCTGAAGTTGGTGGTGAAGGTGTTACGCTGACCGGATGAGGAGATGGTAGAGGAGAAGGAAGCGGAGTAGGAGGCAACAGGAGGCAAAGAGAAATGCCCTGCAATCCTCGGTGGCGGAAGGACATGCGCCAAACTGCTATCCGCCTCAGGCCCACCTGCCACTACATTTGCCCAGTGTGCAGTTAGCGAGATATAGCGTCCCTGCCCGTGCTTACTGGTCCACGTATCAGTGGTTATGTGGACCTTGTCACAGATGGCGTTGCACAGTGCACACTTGATCTTGTCCCCAACTTGTTTGTGCAGGGAAGGGATGGCTCGCCTGGAAAAGTAGTGGCGGCTGGGAACCACGTACTGTGGGACAGCCACCGCCATTAGGTTTTTAAAACTGTCCGTATCCACCAGACGGAATGACAGCATTTCAAAGGCAAGGAATTTTGAAATGCTGGCATTCAGGGCCAGGGATCGCGAGTGGGTAGGGGGGTACTTGCTCTTTCTCTCCAGTGTTTGGGAGATGGACAGCTGTAAGTTTCCATGGGACCATGGTGTGGAAATGCTTGGGGACGGTGGCGGACATGGTGGCGTTGCTGTCACATCGTCTGTTTGCTGGGTGGCAGGTGACACTGGCACTGTAGTGGTGGAGGAAGAGGCTGAGGCAGCAGCAGAAGAGGAAGCAGGAGGAGCCCGAGAGGGCCGAGACCTTTCTTGGATTTTGAGGTGCTTAATCCACTGCAGCTCGTGCTTTGCATGTAGATGACTGGTCATGCAGGGTGTGCTCAGGTTTAGAACATTTATGCCTCACTTCAGGCTCTGATTGCACAGCGTGCAAACCACTCGTGTTTTGTCGTCAGCACATTGTCTGAAGAACTGCAACGCCGGGGAACTCCTTTGAGCTGCCTTTGGTGTGCTAGGTCCCTGGGTGCAGTGGGTAGTAGCAGGCGTACTGTCTAGGGGACGGTCGCTCCGCTTTTGCAACCTGCCTCCTCTTTTGCTGTGCTGGTGCCTCTGTGCGACCACCACCTCTTCCTCCAAACTGCACACGTCACTCGCATGACCTTCCTTCCATGTGGGGTCTAGGACCTCATCATCCTCCACATCATCTTCCACCCACTCTTCACCACTGCCCTCCTTGTCAGTCTGCACACTGTAGAAAGCCGCAGCAGTTTCCCTGGGTGCAGTGGGTAGTAGCAGGCATACTGTCTAGCGGACGGTCGCTCCGCTTTTGCAACCTGCTTCCTCTTTTGCTGTGCTGGTGCCTCTGTGCGACCACCACCTCTTCCTCCAAACTGCACACATCACTCACATGACCTTCCTTCCATGTGGGGTCTAGGACCTCATCATCCTCCACATAATTTTCCACCCACTCTTCACCACTGCCCTCCTTGTCAGTCTGCACACTGTAGAAAGCCGCAGCAGTTTCGTCATCATCAGCGACGTGCTGCTGTGGTGTTTCCATGTCCTCATCCTGAAAGAGAAGCGGTTGGGCATCGTTGCACTCAATGTCTTCCACTTCTGGGGCAGGGCTATGTGGATGGCCCATGGAATGCACACCAGCAGAGTCATCAAAAAGCATAAGAGACTGCTGCATGACTTGGGGCTCAGACTGCTCGGCTGATTTACAAGGGGCTGAGGTGAAAGACAGATGGCCATGGGGTGCAGGTGCCAACTCTGAGCTTTCAGCAAGGGACCGGGTGGGAGACAATGTGAAGGAACTGGAGGCATTGTCTGCCACCCAATCTACTATCGCCTGTACTTGTTCTGGCCTCACCATTCGTTGAGCGGCATTTGGGCCTACCATATAACGTTGAAGGTTCTGTTGGCTACTCGCACCTGAGGAAGGTGTTTCACTTGTGCGTGTAGCTGGCACAGATTGACCACGTCCTCTCCTTGCAACAGGAGCTTCACCAGCACCACCAACACCAGCAGCACCAGCAGCACCACGACCACGTCCCTTATTTGACGCTCTCCTCATTCTGGACGCAAATATACTATTTAGCACAAATTTATATTATTTTTTATAATGCTAATCTGTCCCTCACACCAGCAGCAGGAACCTCTCCCTATACCAGTATGAGATGATTTTATAACAGTAATCTGTCCCTCACACCAGCAGTATGAACCTCTCCCTACACCAGTATGAGATGATTTTATAACGCTAATCTGTCCCTCTCAGCAGCAGCAGGAGCCTCTCCCTACACCAGTATGAGATGATTTTATAACGCTAATCTATCCCCCACACCAGCAGCAGGAACCTCTCTCTATACCAGTATGAGATGATTTTATAACGGTAATCTGTCCCTCACACCAGCAGCAGGAACCTCTCCCTACACCAGTATGATAGTAGAGTATGACCACATCCCTCTCCAAGGACGACGACCACACTCCCTGTCTAATGGC
>BLSH010360029.1:113085-138036 GCA_018402905.1 Glandirana rugosa | reverse complement strand
AATCTGTACCTCACACCAGCAGCAGGAACCTCTCCCTATAGCAGTATGAGATGATTTTATAACGCTAATCTGTCCCTCACACCAGCAGCAGGAACCTCTCCCTATACTAGTATGAGATGATTTTATAACGGTAATCTGTCCTTCACACCAGCGGCAGGAACCTCTCCCTATACTAGTATGAGATGATTTTATAACGCTAATCTATCCCTCACACCAGGGGCAGGAACCTCTCCCTATACTAGTATGAGATGATTTTATAACGCTAATCTATCCCTCACACCAGCGGCAGGAACCTCTCCCTATACTAGTATGAGATGATTTTATAACGCTAATCTATCCCTCACACCAGCGGCAGGAACCTCTCCCTATACTAGTATGAGATGATTTTATAACGCTAATCTATCCCTCACACCAGCTTCAGGAACCTCTCCCTATACCAGTATGAGATGATTTTATAAAGGTAACCTGTCCCTCACAGCGGCGGCAGCATCCTTTCCCTACAATAGTCTGAGAGCATGGGACATGCAGCGCTACGTGACTCCAGCTCATATCGAGGCTGGGTCACATGATGCACTGGCCAATCACAGCCATGTCATTAGTAGGCATGGCTGTGATGGCTTCTAAGGGAAACGAGTGAAACGCTTGTTGATTGGCTGCCCTGCAGCTATTCAAAAGGCGTGAAAAAATACCTGAACCCGAACCTGGACTTTTTCTCAAATGTCCGGGTTCGAGACACGGACACCCTAAAGTCCGGTACGAACCTGAACTTTACAGTTCGGGTTCGCTCAACTCTAGTAATTCCATAAAACTATATTTATTAAATGCAAAGATAGGTACTCACACAGATAAAGAGTTTAAATCGCATAAATAGACACAATAGCCGGCATAACAGCATAACAGCACGGTATTCGCCCGTCCTTCCGAGTGTAGGTATGGTGCGGTCAGCGCGTATCTCCACCCTACATGTTTCGTCATACGTGACGTCTTCCAGGGGCACGGGCGACACGCTGATTCATCACCTTATATATTCTCAAGTGAGCCAAGCCTCGTTTTGAAGCTCGGCCGCCATTTTCAAGAAGTCCAATGCATATTCGTCTTAGGGAGATAACTCGCCTCACTAATATTATTTACGGCTTAATTACTATGCATTAAATAGAAGATTAATATATAATTAAAATATATGAATAAAATATCTCATCTATATTAGCTGACAATTTCTTTCTACCCTCATTTCTATCCTATATATCACACAGGGGTCCACGGACAGGTGCCAAACATGGAAACCAGAGTCAACGTGGCTGATAACTTCTGCCATCTAGGAATACATTGATTCCCATATGCGGACATACAGGCAAAGAAACATTGCACATTAGGTATTATTGGCATCACACACAAAATACATATAACCCAAACAAAGGATATGACATCTATGTAGGGGCATTCCATGTCTGTATAACAGTTGACACATATATTGCATGGATGCTACATGTATCTAAATCAGATTGATATGTCATGCTGATGGGAGGTACATACCCCCAAAAATTAATAAAATTTAATTAATATCCCCTCAAAGTAGTTTCTAGAATTTACTATAAAATTTCACCACTAGCAAAGATCATCCAATTTCCAGACAGTAGTCTAAAAAGGTCCCTCCCCTTAGAAGAGAGTTAACCTGATGTTCATAAAACAATTGCACACTATACCCCCCTCCCCCACACACATACACACACACATAATATTAAAGGGAAGAAGGTGCTAATACAGTATCCAATCAAAAATGGGAGCACCCTCATAGCCATCAATATAATGGTCTAGAGAGAACATTTCCCCTCTTCAGAATCACTAAGGAATAAAGGATAAACTGGTAATAAGAATAGTAAGTGTGGTACAAAGTAAATGTTTAAGGCCTCTTTTCTCAAGAATTATCTAAGAATGCGTTAATTTCAACATCCACATCGAGGCCCAGAGGTTTCAAGCTTTGGGCTCTATAAATCCAACCCATCTCAAGCTTATAAATCTCTCTCCATCTGGACCCGCTCCTCCAATGTAATTTTAGAACATCTATACCTAGGAAGTAGGTGCCCTCCGGGTTCTTATCGTGGACTTCTAAAAAATGTCTGGACGTTTTTTGAAGCCTCTTTTGATGTTACCTATATGCTCCTGTAATCTAACATACAGTGGTATAATGGTCCTACAAATGAATTGAAGCCCACATGGGCAGGTAATAGCGTAAACTACATTGGGTGTATTGCAGGAAATGAATGACTTAATCTGAAAAGATTGAGAGGTACTATTTGTGCGAAAAAAAAAGTTTTCCTCTCTCTAATGTTATTGATCTGGCACACAGTGCATCTCCTACATTTATGGAACCCCCACCATATTCTGAAAAAAGGCCAATTTCTCTTGAGGGGGATTACACACACTTGGGGCCAGAGTATCTTTAAGGGATGGTGCCCGTTTAAACACCACTTGAGCCTTCTCAGATAATGAAGGTCCCAAAATTGGGTTGCTCTTTAATATGTGCCAATGTTTGTGAACCAACTTTTTAATTGCATAATGTTGGGAAGAGAACCTGGTTATGAATGGCATAACCAAAGAGGAATCAACATTCAGAGTTTTAGGTTTTTTGACCAGCAATTCCTCTCTGTTCACCATCTCAACCTCAGACAGGATTTAATTTAGACACTCTCCCTCATACCCCTTTTCCTTAAACCTAGAGGTCAACGTCTGGGCTTGGATACGGAAATCCTCCACCCCAGTGCAGTTGCGCCTAAGCTGTATGTACTGGCTTTTTGATACGGAATTAAGCCAAGCCTGATGATGGCAACTGTCTCTGGGAATGAAGGAATTCCTGTCTGTAGTCTTGAAAAATGTGGACGTAAGGAGTTGGCCCCCTCCGTCCAAATCCTCAGGTCCAGAAAGTTGATCGAGTATTGACTGGCCTCATATTTTAATTCAATGCCTCTGTTGTTATTATTTAACTGTTCTATGAAATCCTGTAATGACTCTAGAGAGCCCTCCCATAGAAGGAGGACGTCATCTATATACCTAGCCAACATGACCAGTTGAGGGCGGTCCCGGGCATAGACAACGTCCTCCTCCCATTTCCTCATAAAGAGGTTGGCCAGGCTGGGGGCAAATTTAGCCCCCATGGCCACACCCCTATTCTGTAGGTAGAACCCTCCATTAAACCAAAAGAAATTGTGTGTAGTTGCATATTCAAGAAGTTCCATCATGTAGTTTTTCTGTATATCAGGCAATGGGGAATCCCTGTTCAAGTAATGTTCTACAGAGGAAAGTCCCCATTGATGGGGGGTGATAGTGTATAAGGACGTAACGTCTGCCGTGGTGAGCCAACATCCTTCTCTATAAGGGCAATTCTTAAGGCGATTGATCACATGTCTCGTATCCTTAATGTAAGCAGGGAGGGATTTCACCAATGGTTGTAAAAACTCATCTATGTATCTTCCCACGCGTGAGGTCAGGGAGTCAATCCCACTAATTATTGGGTGGCCTGGGGGGTTAGTGGGATTCTTGTGTATCTTTGGGAGATAATACATTATGGGTGGGGATCCTAGATGACTTTGGTACCAGGAACGCCTTTTCCTTTTTATTCAGTATCTCCACATCATAGCCTTTCTTGACCAACAATTCCAACTTTTCCTTAAGTGAAACGTGGATCAGACTGGAGGGGGACATAAGTCTCCCTATCTCCCACTATCCTACTCAGTTCGTCAAGATAATCTGCCTTGTTTAGTATTACAATCCCCCCCCCCCTCTTTGTCCCCTGGACGGACTACCAAACTCTTATCCTGACATAATTGGGCAAAGCCCGCTTTTAAAGATAAGTTCATTTTGTCTTTTCAAATTTTTACTATTTCAAGGTCTCTTAACATTACATTCCGAAAAACTTTAATTGAGGAAGCCATGCCCCCCGGAGGGTTGAACAGAGAAGCATTGGCAAGCTGGGAGTGTTGAATCGTATTCTCATACGCCTTATTGTTTTTAATGGGATTGGCCATTATATACCTTTTGACACTCATCTTTCTTGAGAATTTATGTATATCCATGTAGGTCTGAAATGTATTCAGTCATTTACCACTGTATATACTTCCACATGTGTTACTGTATAGTCACATGGGATGCTCCGATGTGATAGGGTGGAAATGCTCAGCATAGAAACTCACTGAAAATGGAGCATGTGCAGAGCTGCCAAAACTGCTCTGCAAAATCCCTAGCTGCATTGGGGACTTGCAAAGAAGGGGAAGATAAAGAACAGCAGGATCAACCAGTTTTTTTGCAGATTAAAGAAAATGAATCTCATAGTGACTGAGTGAGTATGAACAGCATGTAATTCAACATTTATTGATATATTTTATGATGTGGGTTTAGTGACACTGTAAAGACCTGATGGGCTGAAACGTGTAAGCACTGAGGCAATATATGGAATGTTTATCCTGTGTCCAATAAAGAAATTCTCGGGATCGCACGCTGGTTTTTATGTACAGTTACTATTATAGTGGACAGGAGCTTAAACCTCAGCACCGATTACTCTCACAGGGCTGGTGCGAGGATTTTTGACACCCCAGGCGAAACCTCATTGACTCCACCCCCTTTTTCCCTGCCCATGTGGCAAGAAGTGGCGCTATACAAGAACCATTGGCTCTACTTCCTCTAGCGCTGGCTCCAGTGCTGCGCTGTGCCTCTAATTACACTACAGGTCGGACGGAGCAGCTGCCAGAGACTGAGTTAGCAGCCTGCAGAGTATATAGACATGAGGGAAACCAGCGGCCGGGTGCCCCTAGGCAGCAGTGCGCCCTAGGTGGCTGCCTAGTTTGTCTTGTGGTAGCACTGGCCCTGTACTCTTACTGTCTTTATGGACTACCTAGGTTGAGCGAGGTGAGTTACTTCTGTTTTATGCTAAACAGCATGAATGGAGAAATCTCCACTGCTGGCTATTGCATCCAGGCAGCTGCAGCACCCCAGCTGCCTGAATACATTGGTGCTGCCGAACAGTGACTGCATCTGATAGAAAGCAGCCACTGTTTGGCTGACAACTTCCACCTGTCTCAGTCAATTTTTAAAATTTCTTTTGTCGAGAAGGATGTTTGTAGGGCCACCAAATGCTAGAATCAGGGAATCAGCAGGAAGCCATCTATGGGGGCCTGATTGATTGAGGGCCCCATAGTCAGCAGAGCTAGTATCTTCACTGAAAGATTTACCTTTACCTCTACTTCTGGTGACAACTGTAAAATGTTGGATTTTCCATCACATTCTGTCTCAGTGATAATGGTCACTAGTTTAAATGAAAACAACCCAGTGGGGGCACAGCATAAAAAACTTGACAGGGGTTCTAATGTTTCCCTATATATAATATAAAACAAACAAAAAAAAACATTTTGACTTTTCATGCACTTTAAGTTACATCATGAATGGCTCTCTTTAAAATAAAACGCATGATAAGTTGATAAAGAAATATCTTTCTTCTGTTTGGTTAGGAAGGTATACCTTCTTCATGTAATATTCTTCATTTTCTCCCGTTGCTTAGGCCTTATGTCTCTGCTGTGGCCCCTTCTTCTGGATGTGGTCCCAAATATCCAGCAGACCTCTGCTCTGGCTCTTGGGAGACTAGCCAATTATAATGATGATCTGGCAGAAGCAGTTGTTAGAGGAGACATTGTTCGACAACTTGTGTATTTACTGGCCAAACAAAATGTAAGTTAATACTTTTTGGAGGTTTTTTTATTATTATTTTCTGCAATTGTTACAATTAACATAGCTCATAAGAAATACAATTCTGCCTCTAGACAGTTTGGGTTCAAGGGTGGCTAGCTATTATATGTTTGAGCAACTGCCTGTCCCAGTTTATCCTAAAAGATTAAAAGTGAACCTGTTAGCCATTTTAAACTCGTAAGCAAAACTTTTCCTGTAAGAAACCATTTTCATTTCGCTAAAGCTAGTTGCCTTGTTGTGAAAGCTTATCCTCATGCTTGACCTCTTTGAATCATTAACCCAAAACAAGAATGCTAATAGGTCTTCCAAAATGTCGTACATGCATGCTTTTACTGCCCTTCAACTGGTACTGTGAACGAGCCCTCCCGAATGCTCTCCTGTATAGTCCAGGATAAAGACCTATTTCACTGCAGGGTCCAGTTTTAGAAAGAAGAGCAAGGTGTATATAGACACATTTTATCTGTTTTAAGCTACTGTGACTGTTATCTTATCTGTATGATATTCACCTTTTCCAACAATCATTAGATTGCATAAAATACAACGGATCACCTAGTGTGTAATAATGGCCATTTAGCTTTATCCGTGATCTTGGCTGTGTCTTGCTTGATGCCACCCCCTGGGCCTGCCGCAGCATTCCTTAAGTTTGCCCCTCAGGCCTGCCCCTAGCCTTCCCTTCGTCTGGCTTCTGTGCTGGAAATTCTCCCATTGTATCAAAGTGCAACACTGGGTCCTTGTGTTTGCATAAATAATTCATGCGTATGTCGATGAATAGAGCCTAAATGACAGGCTGTTGTATAGAGCAGACACTTGACCTGGGATAAGCAGGTGGTTGTTTATTGCATTTAAATGGCCCCAGAAGGAGAGTGTAATCTGTTAAAACTGTATCACCTAAACTAAAACAGCTCTCTTCCCCCCTAATAAGCATATGGGAGTATTGTACTGTTCAGAGACTAGCCTAGAAAACATGGAGGAAAGAAAAATGTCTAATATCTGTAATGGTACATACAGTGCCTTGAAAAAGTATTCATATCCCTTGAGATTTTCCACATTTTGTCATGTTACAACCAAAAACCTAAGTGTATTTTATTGGGATTTTATGTGATAAACCAACACAAAGTGGCACATAATTGTGAAGTGGAAGGAAAATGATAAATGGCAAATAAATATCTGAAAATATATCTGTGCATTTGTATTCAGCCCCCCTGAGTCAATACTTTGTAGAACCGCCTTTCACTGCAATTACAGCTGCAAATCTTTTTGGGGATGTCTCTACCAGCTTTGCACATCTAGTGAGTGACATTTTTTCCCATTCTTCTTTACAAAATAGCTCAACCTCTGTCAGATTGGATGGAGAGCATCTGTGAACAGCAATTTTCAAGTTTTGCCTCAGATTCTCAATTGGATTTAGGTCTGGACTTTGACTGGGCCATTCTAACACATAAATATGATTTGACCTAAACCATTCCATTGTAGCTCTGGCTGAAAGTTTAGGGTTGTTGTTCTGCTGAAAGGTGAACCTCTGCCCCATTCTCAAGACTTTTGCAGACAGGTTTTCTTCTAAGATTGCCCTGTATATGGCTACATCCATCTTCTTCTGTGACTAGCTTCCCTGGCCCTGCTGAAGAAAAGCATCCCTACAATATGATGCTGCCACAACCATGTTTCACTGTGTGTATGGTGTTTTCAGGGTGATGTGTAGTGTTAGATTTCTGCCACACAGTGTTTTGCTTTTAGGCCAAAAAGTTCAATTTTGGTCTCATCTGACCAGAGCACCTTCTTTCACATGTTTGCTGTGTCCCCCACATGGCTTCTCGCAAACCACAAACAGGACTTGTTATGGCTTTCTTTTAACAATGGCTTTCTCCTTGCCACTCTTCCATAAAGACCAGATTTGTGGATTGCATTACTAATAGTTGTCCTGGGGACAGATTCTCCCACCTGAGCTGTGGATCTCTGCAGCTCTTCCAGAGTTGCCATGAGCCTCTTGGCTGCTTCTCTGATTAATGCTCACCTTGCCCGGCCTGTCAGTTAGGTGGACGGCCATGTCTTGATAGGTTTACAGTTGTGCCATTCTCTTTCCATTTTCAGATGATAGATTGAACAGTGCTCCGTGAGATGTTCAAAGCTTGGGATTTTTTTTATAACCTAACCCTGCTTTAAACTTCTCCACAACTTTATCCCTGACCTGTCTGGTTTGTTCCTTGGCCTTCATGATGCTGTTTGTTCACTAATGTTCTCTAACAAACCACTGAAGACCTCACAGAACAGCTGTATTTATACTGAGATTAAATTACACACAGGTGGACTCTATTTACTAATTAGGTGAATTCTGAAGGCAATTGGTTCCACTAGATTTTAGTTAGGGGTAATTAGGGGACTGAATACAAATGCATGCCATTCTTTTCTGATATTTATTTGTAAACATTTGGAAAACTATTTATCATTTTCCTTCCACTTCACAATTATGTGCCACTTTGTGTTGGTCTATCATATAAAATTCCAAAAAAATACATTTACGTTTTTGGTTGTAACATGACAAAGTGTTGAAAATTTCAAGGGGTATGAATACTTTTTTCAAGGCATTGTATACAGTAGTAAATTATCATTTACTATTTCAGTCAGGCAGTTGTCTATTTCCTTTAATAAGCCTAGGTTTCATTCGGGGCATTAATGTCCATTCTGTGTGCAGGCTGCGTTTGATATTTTGCCTGAATTCACCCCCAGCTGCATGCAGGCAGCTTATACTGATAATATATATATATATATATCTATATATCTATATAGATATATAGATATATATATACAACCAGTGCAGCGCTCACATTAGAAAAAAATTTAAAAAAGTCCATAGAGTATGTTCAAAATGTGATCACAGTTCAAAAGTACAAGAAAAGTCCAGGATCTCCATGACAGAGTTCAAAAGCGCATGAGAAATGACTGATAGTCAACAGCGATCACCACAGCATTCACATCCCGAACTCCAGATGGATAAAATGTATAGGAAGCAGGTACTTTAGTATGGAAGCTTCCCGTCCTTTCTTTAATATCCACCTGGAGCTCAGGATATCCCTGTGAATGCTGTGGTGATCGCTGTTGACTATCAGTTATTTCTCATGCGCTTTTGAACTCTGTCATGGAGATCCTGGACTTTTCTTGTACTTTTGAACTGTGATCACATTTTGAACATACTCTATGGACTTTTTTAAATTTTTTTCTAATGTGAGCGCACATGTAAGGACCAATGGTGTCAGGAGGAATGTAAATAACATAATCAATGAAGGTGTGTACCCCAATTGTAACCTCAGCAGCATGACTCAATGGCGGATGCCAGAGAGCCATAATCTGCCCCCCTATGCTATCCCCCGGCCAGCGTCACCACGCAGGCTTGCGCAATGATGTCAGATGTCGACCCGCCACCGACACGTCACGCGGAGGTCGCCATGTCAGAGGCTGGAACACCAGGAGAAGGGTGGAGGGAACATAGTGAGGAGACGCTACGGCCCTCCATCCCCTCCGGACATCCCTGCATAAACATAGGCAGCCCCGAGGAGTATGCCCAGTGGTGGATAACCATCAAAGGGCCCACACATGCCGGGGAGGGCAACCATACAGTAACGCCACCCAGCGGTGTCCTAAAAGAAAGGTACAGCCAGAGCTATGCAGGGGAACCGGAGGTAGCCAAAGGAAGCAAACAACACCATTGTTTAGAAAAACATGCGCAGGGCCTAAAGGACCGTTATCTTGAATGTACAAACATATAAACATAGAAACCATACATATCAAATAGTAAAATCGTTATTCAAAAAAGTTAAGGGAAATCTGATGATAGAGTTGGTAGAGGATGATGTCACCATACTTGTTAATGACAGGGTTTGTATTAGCAGTAAATTGTAATGTATGTTATCTTTATTGGTACTCATTTACATGTCACTTTCAAAGCCTCCTGAGGAGAAGCCTTGTAAAAAGGGTTTGAAATTTAGGGCTTGATTCAAACCAGGCGGTGAGGTGGCATCCAAATTGGTAATCCATCTCAACTCGCGTTGGAGAAGTGGTTTATTAAGGTCTCTTCCACAGGGGTCTGGGTGTATACAGTCCAGAACTAACACTGGGTTTAGGACACCACCAACACCCAAGGCCCAATTTTTCTGCATTTGTTTGACAGGGGCATGTAATTTACAATTTTTAAAATAAATTACAACAGCAGGGCACGTTCCTACGCCTAACAAAAGTAATTGTGAGGGGTTACAGTGTTCTGCCACCACCAACACCCAAGACCCAATTTTTCTGCACCTGTTTGACTGGAGCATGTCATTACAATTTCTAAAATACAGTTGTATGCAAAAGTTTAGGAACCCCTGACAATTTCCATGATTGTCATTTATAAATATTTGGGTGTTTGGATAAGCAATTTCATTTTGATCTATCAAATAACTGAAGGACACAGTAATATTTCAGTAGTGAAATTAGTTTTATTGGATTAACAGAAAATGCTCAATATGCATCAAAACAAAATTAGACAGGTGCATAAATGTGGGCACCCTAACAGAAAAATCACATCAATATTTAGTAGAGCCTCCTTTAGCAGAAATAATAGCCTCTAGATACTTCCTATAGCCTGTAATGAGTGTCTGGATTCTGGATGAATGTAGTTTGGACCATTCCTCCTTAAAAAACATCTCCTTTTCAGTTAGGTTTGATGGTTGCCGAGCATGGACAGCCTGCTTCAAATTACCCCACAGATGTTCAATGATATTCAGGTCTGGGGACTGGGATGGCCATTCCAGAATATTGTACTTGTTCCTCTGCATAACTGCCCGAGTAGATTTTGAGCAGTGTTTTGGGTCGTTGCCTTGTTGAAATATCCAGCCCCGGCGTAACTTCAACTTTGTGACTGATTCCTCAACATTATTCTCAAGAATCTGCTGATATTGAGTGGAATCCATGCGACCCTCAACTTTAACCAGATTCCCAGTACCGGCACTGGCCACACAGTCCCACAGCATGATGGAACCTCCACCAAATTTTATTGTGGGTAGCAAGTGTTTTTCTTGGAACACTGGGTTCTTTTGCCGCCATGCATAACGCCACTTGTTATGACCAAAATGAAGCTGGCTTGTCCAAATGTGCATTTGCATACCACAAGCGACTCCATTTGTGGCGTGTGTGCAGAAAAGGCTTCTTTCGCATCACTATTCCATAGAGCTTCTCCCTGTGCAAAGTGAGCTGAATTGTTGAACGATGCACAGTGACACCACGTGCAGCAAGTTGATGTTGTAGGTCTTTGGAGGTGGTCTGTGGGCTGTTTTTGACCGTTCTCACCATCCTTCGCCTTTGCCTCTCCAATATTTTATGTGGCCTGCCACTTCTGGCCTTAACAAGAACTGTGCCTTTGGTCTTCCATTTACTCACTATATTCCTCACAGTGGACACTGACAGCTTATATCTCTGTGATAACTTTTTGTAGCCTTCCCCTAAACGATAATGTAGAACAATCTTTGTTTTCAGGTCATTTGAGAGTTGTTTTGAGGCCCCCATGTTGCCACTCTTCAGAGGAGAGTCAAAGAGAACAACAACTTGCAATTGGCCACCTTAAATACTCTTTCTCATAATTGGATGCACCTGTCTATGAAGTTCAAGGCTTAATGAGCTCACCAAATCAATTGTGTGTTCCAATTAATCAGTGCTAAGCAGTTACAGGTATTCAAATCAACAAAATGACAAGGGAGCCCAAATTTATGCACCCGTCTAATTTTGCTTTGATGCATATTGCACAATTTCTGTTAATCCAATAAACCTAATTTCACTACTGAAATAATACTGTGCCCTTCAGTTATTTGATAGATCAAAATGAAATTGCTGATCCAAACACCCAAATATTTATAAATGACAATCACGGAAATTGTCAGGGGTTCCTAAACTTTTGCATACAACTGCAATTTTAACAGCAGGGCCTGTTCCTGCACCCAGCAAGAGAAACTGTGAGTGGTTACAGAGTTCTGCCACCACCAACACCCAAGGTCCAATTTCTCTGCACCTGTTTAACAGGGGCATGTCATTACAATTTTTTTTTTTTGAAAAATATTTATTGAGCTTTTTTCAGTACAGTAAATAGAGACAGGTATAACAACAGTGTAGTACACAACCGTTGGATGTAACATATACAGACCGCAAGGAGGCTACATAGGAGTAGATAATGGTGGGGGATGGAAAAGGAAGGGGGGAGGGATAAGGGTAAGGGCAAGAGGGAGGGGAGGGGGAGGGAGGGGGAAGGCAATTACCTGTAAGTGTTATAACCATTTATCTTAACATATTATGGAACTTTTAATGCAAGTATATATAAGTACACAAACCTTCAGGAGTGGAAGCAGTGCTGGATCAAACTGAGAGCCTGCCAAAAGTTATACAGGATCAATCCTAACAGCTCATTAGCATGGCTACTTATATGAGGCCTGGCCTTAGTTCAGTAAAGGTGAGGATATCCTAGAACGCTAAGGGGTTGGATTAAATGGAGGGAGCACAAATTTTAAGCTTGCTCAGGGAATTTGCAATATCTCTCTTGAGGTACCAATTGGTGAATTGAAACTAATGGATGATGGAGGATAGTTCATCTGAGGTAAATGTACATTCCATGTATTTGCGCCATCTGACAAAGAAATGTGCGGTGGAACGAAAGTGAAGAACAATAGTGTCAAGCCATTATAGCTAAAAAAAGCAAAAGTAGTGCCTGTTTGAGAGCATGTTGAAACGGTGGAGATGGCTTGATCCATTGACCCATGATAGTTCTACGAGCCACTAGCAAGCATATGTGAGTCCATTATGTAAGTATAATTTGCTCTGCTGGGGAAGTAGAAGAGGTAGATAGATCACATCCGAATCGGCATAATAGCGGATCTTTGCTTATACGAGTCTTGCTGACCTTGGCAATATATGTGATCACTGAATCCCAAAATAACTGATTAATTGATGATGATGGAAAGCATGGATTGGTGGTAGAGAGAATTCACGTGATAGAGTTGGATAAGTTTTGAATTCACCTGGTTTTTCACTGTATAATAGGGTGACAACGGTGAGGCCCTGTTTATGCCAGTAGGTAAAAGCCGTGTAGAAGGTGGAAGGAAGGAACATTGGGTTACCTCTTATGGTGAGATGATTAAAGATATTCGATGGTATCCCTAGCAGTCTCCGCACCTCCAGCCAGGCAATCACTGTGTCTCTAATGAGAATGTTGTATCTGAGATGCAAGGGTAAAGCCTTGATAGAAACGTGAAGGACAGTCGGGGGGTATGCGGTGACATCAGAGCTCCCTCGAGCTTATAGCTTGAATACCAAGACTCTCCTGATAGCCAATCTAAACCTTGTCTAAGCAAGCACGAGAGGTTGTAAAATCGTAAGTTGGGCAAGCCTGTACCACCCTCAAACCTAGGGAGAGAAAGTTTTTGAAGAGCTATACGTGTTTTTTTATGCGACCTTAGAAAGAACGTTAAGGCCTTATTTATTTTTTGAGCATCAGATTGTTTCAATAAAAGAGGTATGGTCTGCATTGGGTAAAGTAAACGTGCAAATGACACCATTTTTATAAAGGTGACATCTTCCAAAGAGCGAGAGAGGGAGGGTTGCTCATGCTTCCAGCTATTTCACAATCTTATTTATTAGTGTATAATTGTGCGTGTAGAGGGAGGCTGGCTCTCTACCGATGTGTATTCCTAAGTAGGTGATATATTGGGTAGCTATGGTAAATGGGGAGGATATTCGCCATTTATTAGAAAGTCTAGTGTTTAAAGCTAAGACCTCTAAGATTTTTATCAAAATTTCTCAGAAAGCCCGAGCTGAGTCGAAAAGTCGCAAACAGTTAATGCAGTTTGTCAAAGTCTGTTGGGGGGGTTGGAGGAGAACAATAATATATTGACCGCAAATAAAGCGGAGCAGAGGATTTGGTTGCCAATAGTGATACTGCTTACAACAGTGGGAGAGTTAATAGTACTAGACAGTGGTTCGACTGCTATATTAAATAGCAAAGGGGAGAGGGAGCACCCCTGTCTAGTTCCTTTAGTCAACAGTATAGTGTTTGAAGTAAAATCTGGAGTAACCAGGCGTGCTGTTAGTGAGGCATACATTTGATGCAGAAAGCGTACTATAGGCCCTGAGAAGCCAAAGGCTTTAGCTGAATATGCTTTGAACAGCCAGGGAAAACAAATATTTTTGAATGCCTTTTCGGCATCGAGAGAGATGATTGCAATGTCCTGATCTGGATGGGCTTTAGCATGTTCTAGTATAAGCAGGACTTTATGGATGTTTAAAGTTGCCGAGCGCCCTGAGACAAAGCCTGCTTGTGCTGTGTGGAGTAGGGAGGGAAGTATCGTGGGAAGCCAATTGTGAGGCTATCATTTTTTACATCAATTTAACATCCACATTATTTATGAAATTGGCCGATAGGAACCTGGGTGTAGTGGGTCCTTCCCTTTTTTGGCTATAAGCTTGATATGTACCTCGGTTCCCGTAGGTAGGTATGAACCCCCCTCCCACATTGCAGTAAATACATGTTTCAACTTATCAGGGATAAATTCAGTGGTCATCTTGTAGAATTTGGCTGTGTAGCCATCAGGACCTGGGGCTTTAGATGTGGCCAGTGATTTAATCGCCATTTGAATTTCGGTGACTGTCATAGGTGTATTGAGAGCCTCTAGCTGTGCGGGGGCAATTTGGGGCAGGCGTATGTTAGCTAGCAAGTTGCTAGCAAGCACTGCTGCAGTCTGATCAATGGGGTCCTCAGAATATAGGGACGTGTAGTAGTCAGTAAGCTGCTTACTTATTTTAGCAGGAGAGGTAAAGAGTGAGCTGTCAGTAGTTTTCAAGGCAGAGATATAAGTGGGTCGTCTAGGGCCTGCAGATAGCCTGACCAATAGTTTGCCCGCCTTGTTACTAAACCTGTGAAAATGTAATGTGGAATAGGATGCTTTAGCTGCTTCATGTTGTTCCGTCCATAGGTCAAAGCTTCTTTTGGCGAGTTGCCAGGCTTTTATGTTGTCTAATGTGCGATTGTGGGTTAAAGTTGCATGGGCCCATAAAAGAACTTCACTGGCCTGTATATATTGCTGTCAGGAGTGATGTTTGAATTGGGTGGTACATGAGATAATTTTGCCCCTAAGAAACACTTTACCTGCATCCCAAAGAAGATTGGGATCAGTAATGTGAGCGCCATTAGTAGAGGCGTATTTGGCCAAAGCTTTGTAGAGCATGTGGCGAAAGTCCTCATTTTCCGTTATGTATGAAGGAAAACGCCAGACGGATGAAGGGGAGGAAGGTTTAGTTCTAGCCAAATGGACCATAATGGGGCTATGGTCCAAATTGCCATGTCTCCAATCTCGGCGTTGCATAGCAGTGGTAGCAGAGATGATGAGGCGAAAAAGTAATCTATTCGTGAGAAGGAGTGGTGGGGATGTGAAAAGGAGGTAAAATCCCTATCAGTCGGGTGTGCAAGTCGCCAAATGTCTATATAGTTCATCGAGGAAATGGATTGGGCTAGTGGTGAAAGACCAGTGATCTGGTAGGTGTTGGATTGTTGTGCTTATGATCGAAGACCTGTAAGGTCCTCTTCCAGGTGAATAACAGAGTTGAAGTCCAATCCAACCAGGTAGTGAGCTTCAGGAGCATCCAGCACCCAAGAAACCATTTCCTGAAAAAAAACATTGTCAGGGGAGTTGGGAGCATATAGATTGGTGAGAGAGATGTCTCCAGAGGGCAACGAAAGGTGTAATGTTATTTTGCAACCAGTCGAGTCAGCTCGGACATTTCGGATGGTATGTCTTAGATTGTTATGGAGCAGAATTGCTACCTGCCTAGAGCCGCAGAGCCATACACATCACCAACCCAAAGCTTGCAAAGTCTTACCAAGTCGTCTGCGGACAAATGAGTCTCCTGAAGGAGTGCTAAATCTGCTCGGAGACGTCTTAAATGTCTAAGGATACGCATTCGCTTGTTAGGGGAACGTAGCCCCTTAACATTCCAGGAGATAATCTTTAGGTTATCTCTGTCACTTTGAGAAGCCATATCTGTTGAATAGAGGTGAGAACTAAGATTGACATGCTGTAAGAGCCTTTGGCACCTGAGATGAGAAAGCAACAAGAAGTATTTGCGTAATAGAGATTCACAGAAGGTATACTTGCAAAACAGGTAAATATAGTAAGTAAATAATATACAAACAGAATTAACAACAAAATCCAGAGGAAAACACCCCTGGGACACATCTCTGACTTCACTTTTTTCCACATAAGGAACATTGCGGATGTGGGGCTCCCTGCGAGTGCTCGCTCCTCACTTAGGAGTAGGACTCAAGCCTCAGGGAAAGAAGAGGAGAAAAAGGACCAAGGAGTCAGGGAGGGAACTGGGGCTCTATTATGTCAGGTAGTAGCAGTAAGCTACAAACAAATCGTTCAGGTCCCATGGCTCATTTCAGATGAGGGGGAATGAGATTAGCTGCCAATTTGGGGCACACATAACACTATGCTTAAGGCAGCTATAGGTAGGATGATGTACCTTTGGGTATAACCATGTGGGTTATGCTCCCAATATGGAAAATATGGGAAAGGAGTAGAGTACCAGAATCTAGTCGAAGCTCCGGATATCCTAGAAGGTAAGGATGAGTCAGCGGATTTCTGAATGATTGGCTTGATCGATGAAATGGGTATGTTTGACCGGAGGTTTCTCTGGACTTTGTTGGTTCCTGAGTGGCATGCGATGGATCCTTGGAGTGTTGGGTGATAGATGTTCTGCAGGGTTGGTTGTTTCTGTTTCCGTATCCGATGCATTGTTTAAGTAGTGTTCCGCGTCATCAGGGGAGTTGAAGGTAAGATGTTCCCCAGTGGGAGATTGAAAGTGCAGAACAGCTGGGTAGGCAAAGGTAAATTTAATGTGGGAGTTATACAGGGTTGAACACACCGAAGAAAATGCCTTGTGTTTCTTCATCACCTCTATTGAATAGTCTGCAAACAGAAGCAGGTTTACCCCTTCGACAGAGAGAGTGCGTGAGCGACAACATTTTTGCAGAATGGCATTCTTGTCAGCATAATTGAGGCATTTAACAATGACCGGCCTGGGTCTAGTGCGGTGTTCCATGTGCTGGCAAATACGGTGGGTTCGCTCAAAAATACATGGGTCACGGAGGCTCAGTTGTTCAGGGATAATTTTTGCACATATGTCTGTGAGCTGGGCATTAGAGACTGATTCCGGTAGCCCTATAATATGTAAATTGTTTCTTCTCCAACGATTTTCCAAATCATTGAGTTTGTCCCAGATATCCCTGTTAGAGTATGTCAGCCTGGCCATAGCAGCTGAGCTGGCAGTAATATCATCTTCTAATGTGGAGATCCGTTCCTCAGCATTATCAAGTCTCTGTGTCTGGGCCTTTAACTCAGCATGTAGCTGCTCCAACCCACTCTGCACCTCAGCATCAACAGTAGCAGCTAGGGTGGGGGTGAGCAGTGCTACCACTGCTTTAGCAATGCCCTCATGTGATGTAGGGTCAGGCGCCGCTGCATCAGTGTGTGTCTGCAGGGGCTTGGCGTCGCTCGGAGAGGGGGCCATCTTGGCCCCGGCCGCGGATGATTTGGCCGAGAGTTGAGGCACAAAAGTTGGCGATTTGATGTGTGATCGCTGCACAAAGCGATCCATGAGACACCCCTGTGCTTTGTGTGGGGCAGCAGGTGGTCTCCACAAAGTGGTAGCAAGCTTAATAGTGGGTATTTGTGAGGATTAAAGAGGGAGCTGACTCTTACTACCTCCTCCTGTGGTGCCCATATTTAAAAAGGGATCAAAGTCTTTACCAAGTAACTATAGACCTGTTAGTTTAACTTCTATAGCTGGGAAGATACTGGAGAGTTTAATAAAAGACCACATAGATGAGTTCCTGTTGGAAAAAAATGCGTTAAGCAACAGACAGCACAGATTCATGAAAGACAGAAGTTGTCAAACAAACCTGATTTCTTTTTATGAGGAGGTAAGTAAAACCTTGGACAGAGGGGTGGCGGTGGACGTGGTATACTGGGACTTTGCAAAAGCGTTTGACACCGTTCCCCACACACGGCTAATGTGTAAGGTAAAGTCTACAGGCTTGGAAAGATCAGTTTGTAAATGCATAGAAAACTGGCTAAAAGACCGAATTCAGAGAGTAGTGGTTAATGATTCTTATTCTGAATGGTCTAAGGTTATCAGTGGTGTACCACAAGGTTCAGTGTTAGGACCCTTACTTTTCAATATATTTATAAATGATATAGGGTCTGGGATTAAAAGTACCATTTCAGTGTTTGCAGATGACACCAAGCTATGCAGTGGAGTAAAGTCCTTGCAGGATGTCTCCAACTTACAAGCCGACCTCAATGCACTGTCTAATTGGGCGACTATGTGGCAAGTGAGGTTTAATGTTGACAAATGTAAAGTTATGCACTTGGGGGCTAAGAATACGCATGCATCATACATACTAGGGGGAGTACAACTGGGGGAATCCATACTGGAGAAGGATCTGGGGGTTTTGGTAGATCATAAGCTTAATAATGGCATGCAATGCCAAGCTGCGGTTTCCAAAGCAAGCAAAATCCTTTCTTGTATTAAGAGAGGAATGGACTCCAGAGATAGAGACATTATTTTGCCCCTGTCCAATCATTAGTAAGACCTCATCTGGAATATGCAGTTCAGTTCTGGGCACCAGTTCTCAAAAAGGATATCAGGGAACTGGAGAAAGTGCAGAGAAGGGCAACCAAACTAATAAAAGGCATGGAGGAGCCTAGCTATGAGGAACTGAATTTATTCTTTCTTGACAAGAGGAGGTTAAGAGGGGATATGATCAACATGTACACATATATAAGTGGTCCATATAGAGAACTTGGTGTTGAGTTATTTACTTTAAGGTCATCACAAAGGACAAGGGGGCACTCTTTACGTCTAGAGGAAAAAAGATTTCATCTACAAATACGGAAAGGTTTCTTCACAGTAAGAGTTGTAAAAGTGTGGAATAGACTCCCTCCAGAGGTGGTTTTGGCCAGCACGGTTGATTGCTTTAAAAAAGGCCTGAATTCTTTCCTTATTGTAAATAATATAACTGGGTACTAACATTTTTAGGTAAAGTTGATCCAGGGTGAATCCGATTGCCTCTCGGGGGATCAGGAAGGAATTTTTTCCCTCGCTATAGCAAATTGGATCATGCTTTGCTGGGTTTTTTTGTCTTCCTCTGGATCAACTGTGGGTGAAAGATTGTATATGGGATTGTTTGGTTATATATAATTTTTTTTTTTTTTGGTTGAACTAGATGGACTTGTGTCTTTTTTTTAACCTGACTAACTTTGTAACTATGGAGGAAGACCAGAAGAAGAAGCAGGGAAGGAGAAGATGGAGGAAGACCAGAGGAAGAAAGAAGAAGTGGGGGGAGAAGAAGACATTTTTAATAAAGAACTTGTCAAAAACTGCCTACTGTTTTTTGTAACACTACACCTTTTTTGGTGAATGGGCAAGGGTACAATGTACCCCATACTCATTCACATGGGGGGGTCAGGATCTGGGGGCCCCCTTGTTAAATGCTGAGGGCATGTGGCCTGGCATGGTTCAGGAGGGGGGGCGCTCACTCTTCCCTTCCCTATCCTGACCTGCCAGATTGCATGCTTGGATAAGGGTCTGGTATGGATTTGGGGGGGGGGGGGCTCCACACATTTTTTTAAAATTTTGGCACGGGGTTCCCATTGAAAACCATACCAGACCCGAAGGACTTGGTTTGGATTTTGGAGGGACCCCTCACGCAATTTCTTTTTAAAAAAATGGCACAGGGTTCTCCTTAAAATCCATACCATACCCGAAGGGCCTGGTTTGGATTTTGGGGGGAACCCCTCACAAATTCTTTTAGTGATTTTTGATCTATATTGCCGGGAGACAGCAATACATTACAGCCGCAAGCAAGTTTAAATGACTTTTTTTCTTTAAAAATGTAATTTTGCTGCGGCACTGTTCTAAACATCACACAGATGCGCCACTTTACAAGCAGACCAAGGGGACCCCCAGGCACGATATTTAAAGGAATATCTCATTTTTATTTTTTTCACTTTAAGCATTATTAAAATCACTGCTCCTGATAAAACTATCATTTTAAAAACTTTTTTTGCATTGATAAATGTCTCCTAGGGCAGTATAGTGCAGGTGTGCAGCGCTCAACGGAGGCGTCCTGATTGCCTTTTGCTGCTGGTATTCCCATAAAGTCTGAATCCACTTGAACAGGTGCTCAGCCTGGGTGTCCTCGCCACCGCATCCAAAATAGATATGAAAGCAAAAGGCTGCACTCCGAACTACTGCAGTTAATTTATTGGTGGTTGCAATGCAAAGGTATAAAAGCAGACGCGTTTCAGCGGGCACAGCCGAAATGTGTCTGCTTTTATACCTTTGCATTGCAACCACCAATAAATTAACTGCAGTAGTTCAGAGTGCCGCCTTTTGCTTTCATCTCCTAGGGCAGGGCCCAGGTCCCCATACACTTTTATGGCAACAACTTGCATATAAGCCATTAAAATGAGCACTTTTGATTTTTCATGTTCGCGTCCCATTGATTTTAATAGGGTTTGCATGTTTGAACAAACGTATTGCCTGTTCACAGTGTTCTCTTGCGAACCGAACCGGGGGTGTTCGGCCCATCCCTAGCCTAGCGCCTAGGAGGAGGAGAGCCATTGAGGATGCAGCTCGAGGACACCGGAGCCGCTGCCTGCAGACCGCCACCCGCCACCTTGATGTGGAAAGTGCCGGGACAACCCGCAGACAATGGTAGGGTGGTAGTGCCACACCGCCGGCCACCGGGGGGGTGGTTGTTTGTGCTCCCCCTGCAAAAAAAGCCCCACCAGCTGCCACTATTGCAGAACTTGTGTCAACGGCGGACTTGGCAGACTTCGGGTGATCAGGGAATGTTGGAAATATAGACAGCCTTGGAGTGATCATTTATGCAGTACATGACTTCTCTCTCATGTCTATCTGATAAGCAGGCACGTTACCACACACCTGGTGATGGTGGCTGTTGGCGTCACTGGTTTAGTGTTGAATTTATCTAAAGAAACACTTTAACCCGGATTTCATTATTGGGACTTTTCATGGACTATTTAACATTTCTTTTGACTTTTTAATTAGTAATTAGATTGATTTTTATCACAGTTCACTGTTTTGTTTATGTATTTTGACTTTAACGCAACACTTTGTTATATATATGTATTTGATCTTAGCGCAACACATTTTTATATAGGTGTCAACACCTGTCTGAATGAGGCTTTATATTCTGGAGAACAATAGTTGGCATTTTTTTTTTATTAAGATTATATGGAGTAACTCTGTCCACTCTTATTTACTACTTAGTGGACAAAATCCCTAATCAAATTTTTTGGCTTGTTAATATAAAAAGTTGCTACTATTATTGAGATAACATTTTAGTATTTACCACATAAACATTTAAAACAGTGCAACCATGATAGTTATGAATATATATATATTTTTTTTTTTAACAAATGAATATTTGTAATTAGAGCCCTGCACTGCCTACATGCTTGAAACATCCATTGTCATTCAGCTGTATGTGCAATCTGATCTCTCTGAGCTTTTTCAGAGCAGCAGCTGTTATTTGAGCCTCCAGAATGCTGGTGCTTAAAGCTTGCCACCTGCTGGCTGCAAATGGTAAAATACATACACATACAATATATTCTATTTGGGTCATTGATAACGAATAAAAATGTAATTACGTAGTTATTTTCTTAGTCCCACAGATAACAAAAAAATATATATTCAAACTTGCTTTGCTTTAACAAATTACAGTATGCAATGCATTAATCTGGTGATCTTTTAAAATAGATTTGTTAATAACAAAAAAAAAAAAAGTTCATTAGTAATTTATTTATTCCAATGCAGATTAGAATGTTGACTGCTGAAATGGGGTTGTTTTCAATTACACACTTTTCTTTTTTTCCCATACTGGACCTCATCAGACTCAGAATTCCAGCTGTCATTTTCCAGGGAAGTTTTCAATGTGATGGCAACAAAACCACAACCAAACCAGCCACATCTGGGCTTATGCAAGAATCTGGATATTTAGATATAAGTGTATGTACAGTGCTTATTTATGAAAATTTACCGCTTACATGTAGCTCTGTCTACCTTAAGCTGGCCATAAATAGATTGAAATTCGGCCAGTCAAATTGAGTTCTTTTAAAACAGGACTGTTGGCAAATTTTCTCAAACAGCAGCTGCAGCAACTAATAAGTGTGTTCTGACTGCAGAGAGTCCCCACTGTTAGAATACGTCTCGGCGAGGAGGATTCCTCTGTCCACCTCGACCAGTGTTGCCAACCTCCTGCAACATTCTTTACCGATAAAACATGGAAAATTTACTAGCGGAGCCCATTTTTTACTGACAGCCAGATAAATTACTTTCAAAGCAAAGCTGATTAATATTTAAACAACGCATGAGGGGAGGAGTGCCAAAAACCGGCAAATCCACACAGGGGACATCTGCATTGACAATCGGGGCACTGATAATCAGTGTCCTGATTATCAGTGCAACCCCAACAGTGCCCACCAGTGCTGCCAACCTGTGCCAATCAGTGCCCACCACTGCTGCCATTGCCAATCAGTGCCCAAAAGTGCTGCCAATCAGTGCCCATCAGTGATGCCTCTCAGTGCCAATCAGTACCACCTATCAGTGATGCCTATCAGAACCACCTATCATTGCTGCCTATCAGTACCGCATATCAGTGCCCACCAGTGCCACATATCAGTGCCACATATCAGTGCAGCCTCATTAGTGCCACCTCATCAGTGCTGCCTATCAGTGCCCATTAGTTCAGCATATCAGTGCAGCCTCATCAGTGCACATCAGCGAATGAAACAAATTACTTATTTACAAAATTGTATAACAGGAAAACTTTTTTTTCCAAAATTGTCTGTATTTTTTTCCTTTGTTTAACAAAAAAATAAAAACCAGTGGTGAATAAATACCACCAAAAGAAAGCTATATCTGTCTCAAAAAATATATAAAACTGTAGCTTGGGTACATCGTTGCTTGACTGTGCAATTGTCATTCAAAGTGTGACAGCACTGGGCAAGAAAGAAGTGAAAGTACCCAGTAGACAAGTGGTAAAGAAAAATCTGAACAGATTGCCCCTTCCATACAAGTGAGGTGGATATGGGAATCTCTTGAGAATTTTTAATCAACCTGCTGGCTGCACAAAAAAAAAAAAAAAACTGAGCTATCTATGGCCAACTTTAATTTATTTCTTTTCTCTTTAAAAGATCCCCCACCTCTTTCAACTGCTTCTTTGATATTCTACTTGAAGTATTGGTAAACTTTGTTGAAAAGAGCCCAAGCCCAATGCCTGCTGCTGCATCAAGGCAAAGACAAGAAGAGGACTCATTTTCTTCACCCCTTACAAGTCAATAGCATTTCCCATCCAAACCCTGTTCAGTGATTTCCTTGGCATTTCTGCCTGCTAGCTCTCTTCGTAAAGAGAAAAGCAAGGTCCTGAGAGGATGTTGGATTTCATTGAAAAGGGATCAGCAGCCTTACCCCGAGGTGTTTCTTTATCGTGCAGCCTGCCAATGGGGTGCTTAGCCAATCATAAATACGCAGAGCGGTATACAAACACTCTCTGTGCACCATCCCTAGGGCACATTCACAGCAAGGCCCTCCCAAAATGTGTTTCCATTTGTCTGTCGTGTCGCAAACACTGCTCCTTCATCATCATAGACAAGGAACTAATGCTACATTCCAACAGTAAGATTTTTTTTTTTAACTGTATATATTCCCAAGAATTTTATACAGTCTTACAAACCCAAGCAAGAGTATGTGAGTTTGTGACTCAGCAAGCTATTACTGAATCCCGAAATAGCTAAGCAAACATGCCAGATATGATCAAACACATTCTCGAAGTACTAACTGAAGGAGTAATCTGTTGTCAGCCGTGGTGGTAGAAGAAGGAGTGGGTTTTATGTCACAGAGAGAGAAAACCACTAAACCCAACAAAAGCAGAACACATAGAAAAATGGCTTAGTCCAGGATGTCTGTATTTGCAGGTAATGCAGTCTGTTACAGTATTTTCAGTGATTTTTTTTTTGTGTGAAAATATTCACTCGCCACACCAGCTAGGCCAGAAGATTCTGTGAGGAGGCTAGTAAATTTCCTTCTAGGCCTCTGTGAAAGGAAACCAAGTGTTGTGCAGGAGAGAGGAACTGAAGATGTGAAGTCAGCAAGAGTTGTGCTGGAGGAAATTTGGAGTGTATATACTGCAAATGTATATTGGTCCCGTTCAAGAACTGCTAATTCCTGGGGCATCCCAAAGTCACCCCTACCCTATCCAGTTTCAGTCCTCTAAATAAAAAAAACAAAGAACTGGCCTGATTTAAGACTCCAGATGTGTGAAGGACGTGACTGGGGGCAGGGATAAGCAGGTGAACCACTACTACCAGCCACTCCTAAGCAGGGCCGATCCTGGGCGGGTGCCTGGGGTGCACTGCACCCAGGCGCCGCGGGTTGCGGGGTGCCAAACTGTAAGAGTTCTCTCCTCTCCATGTTCGCAGTGCTGATCCCTGCCGAGCAGCTTCCCGGAGGGCGGTGGCTGTGAGATGAGAAGAGCTGCTCTATTCAGCTAATGAAATTCAGAGGAGGAGCGGTGATGCTACAAGCAGCACACAGGCTGAAGCCGCTCCTCCTCTGAATTTCATTAGCTGAATAGAGCGTCTCTTCTCATCTTACAGCCACCGCCCTCCGGGAAGCTGCCTGCTGTTCAGCATCCCTCCCCTCTCCTATGTCAGCCCCCTCCTCCCTCCTCCCTTCACTCTCTCCGCAGTACAGAGGTTAGGGGCGATTACTTTAAGTCTCCTCCTCGCCGAAGTCGGACACACGACGAACATCGTAGTGGCGAGGAGGAGACTTAAAGTAATCGACTTATCTCGTCGAGAAGAGTAGAGTGTCGGTGGCGGGAGGCCCTTCGACGAGCCGTCCCTAGTCGTGACGCTTGTACCTCTCCTCTCTTGAGAATGTCAAACCGTGGGGCGTTGGGCGCCGCGGACCCACGTCACGTGGGGTCCGTGGGCGGGTCCTAGCCGGGACGAATCCTCACCGACCATCATCACCAAGTGGACGAATAGGGACGGGGGTCAGTGCAGGAAGTGTGTAGACCTCAGAATTTAGTCCGGTCAAGAAACAAAAAAAATAAAT
>BLSH010360029.1:86250-111863 GCA_018402905.1 Glandirana rugosa | reverse complement strand
ACCATCTCCTGTACTATGTCTGCAGTCTCTGACCATCTCCTGTATCATTTCTGCAGTCTCTGACCATCTCCTGTATAATTTCTGCAGTCTCTGACCATCTCCTGTATCATGCCTGCAGTCTCTGACCATCTCCTGTATCATTTCTGCAGTCTCTGACCATCTCCTGTATCATGCCTGCAGTCTCTGACCATCTCCTGTATTATTTCTGCAGTCTCTGACCATCTCCTGTATCATGTCAGTAGTCTCTGACCATCTCCTGTACCATGTCTGCAGTCTCTGACCATCTCCTGTATCATGTCTGTAGTCTCTGACCATTGTTTATTGTTAAGAGACTGTGGGAGGATATTGAGGTAACAGACTCCTTAGGGCAGCATCTCTGTGTTTACGTCGCTGCCATGGAAACATTTGTAAAGGGGAGGAGTTAACAAGATAACCACGCCCATGTGGGGGCGCCAGAAATATTTCTGCACCCAGGTGTCTGTGACCCTAGGATCGGCCCTGCTCCTAAGGGGGCCATTGGCTACAATAATATTGATCAGCTCACAGGAAATGACAAGAACACCACATTTCTTGATAATCAACAGGTATTTTTTGGACTTACTGTAATGATCTTAGCTTGAAAAATGAAATCTAATGCAGTCACCACATCTAAGGACTGGTAAGCTGCAATATATTACATTTTTGTTCTTGGGTTTAGATATCCTTTAAAGTGGTTGTAAAGTCTGAGGCTGGGTTCACACTAGTGCAAATTGGATGCAGGTTCACTGCATCCAATTCGCAATAGCAGGAGATTGTGACCGGCATACATTATATGCATTAAGGTGAAAAACCTTCTGTGCTGCAGCTCCCCCCCACCTCCCAATTTAGGCTGAGTAATTGTAAGCTAAGTGGCTACGTATGTAACAATTGAAAGTAGCATCAACATTTACATTTATAAATTATTATAAAGTATTAGGGCCAGTTCACACTGAAGTGGCACGACTTGCAGGGTGAATCAAGTCGCCCCGCTTGAAGCGACCTCAGCGTGGCTTGCAGGAGACCTTCTATCATAGGAGTCAATGCAAGTCGCACTGAGGTCGCTCCGAAAATAGTGCAGGAACTTTTTTTCTAAGCAGAGCGAAGCGACTTGCTCCTATTAGGACAGTTCCATTGCACTGCATTGAGGCGACTCAAGTCGCCTGACAAGTCGCCTAAGTGTGAACCAGCCCTTAAACCCAAAAACAAAATATTATATTTCAACGTAACAATTTTTTTTAAAGACTACTGCTAAAGAGAATGCTAATAGTTGATCCATTTACATTTTATGCAATGAGTGCTAGTGACACTTGAAGTGTATGGAGTGTATATTTTGTGAAGGTATATGAAGCTATAAGCCCTATTTGTAATTAGGGATGGGCCGAACACCCCCCGGTTTGGTTTGCACATGAACTTGTGAACAGGCAAAAAAATTGTGCAAACACACAAACCCCATTTAAATCAATGGGACTCGAACATGAAAAATTGAAAGTGTTCATTTTTAAAGGCTTATATGCAAGTTATTGCCATAAAAATTGTATGGGGACCCTAGGGGACATGTATCAATGCAAAAAAAGTTTTTTCAGGAGCAGTGATTTTAACAATGCTTAATAGAGTTGAGCGGACACCTGGATGTTCGGGTTCGGCCGAACTTCGCGAAAAAGTCCGGGTTCGGTATCGAACTTGACCCGAACTTTACCCCGGACCCCGAACCCCATTGAAGTCAATGGGGACCCGAACTTTTCGGCACAAAAATGGCTGTAAAAAAGTCCTGGCAAGTGCTAGAGGGCTGCAAAAGGAAGTAAAATGGGGGAAAGAGTAGGACAAGTGCCTTACAAAAAAATGGGGATAGGGAAAATAACTTAAAAATCAAATAAAAAAAATAAAAATGGGAAGGGGGGGTGGATGTGAAGTAGGAGCCTAGAGGTTGACTAGGCCGTGACCGTGGCAGTGTAGGTGATGATTTTAGAACAATAATCTGTCCCTTACAGCAATAGCAGGAACCTGACCCTATAGGAGTAGGCGATGATTTTAGAACAATAATCTGTCCCTTACAGCAACAGCAGGAACCTGACCCTATAGAACTAGGAGATGATTTTAGAACAATAATCTGTCCCTCAAAGCAGCAGACTCTACCTAGTCCAGAATCAGATCATTCTGTAATGCAGGATGAGATTTGCAATCTGTACCTCAAAGCAGTAGTAGTAATCTCTACCTAGTCCGGAATCAGATCGTTCTGTAATGCAGGATGAGATGTTATTATATCTGCAATCTGTCCCTCACAGCGCCGGCAGCATGCTCTCCCTACACTAGCCTGAGAGCATGTGACATGCAGCACTACGTGACTCCAGCTTATACAGAGGCTGGGTCCCATGATGCACTGGCCAATCACAGCCATGCCTTTAGTAGGCATGGCTGTGATGGCTTCTAAGGGCAAACCAGTGAAACACTTGTTGATTGGCTGCCCTTCAGCTATTCAACAGGCAGGATCAAATACCCGAACCGGAACTTTTTTTCAAATGTCCGGGTTCGGGTCCGGGTCACGGACACCCCAAAGTTCGGTACGGACCCAAACTTTACAGTTCGGGTTCACTCACCTCTAGTGCTTAAAGTTAAAAAATAAAAATGAAATATTCCTTTAAATATCGTGCCTGGGGGGTCCCCTTAGTATACCTGTAAAGTGGCGCACCAATGTGATGTTTAGAACAGTGCCCCTGCAAAATTACATTTGTAAAGGAAAAACTGTCATCTAAAATCGCTTGTGGCTCCCGGCTATACAGATAAAAATCACAGAAAAAGCATTGCGTTGGGGATCCCCCCCAGTCCATACCAGACCCTCTGGGTCGGGTGTGGATTTTAAGGTGAACCCCGCGCCAAAATTTTTAATAAATGCGTAGGAATCCCCCCAAAGTCCGTACCAGGCCCTTCAGGTCTGGTATTGATTTTACAGGGAACCCCGCACCAAAATAAAAAAAATGGCGTAGGGGTCCCCCAAAAATCCAAACCAGACCTTTATCCGAGCACGCAGCCCTGGCATGGCAGGAGGGGGTGAGGACGAGCGAGTGTGCCCCCCCTCCGAACCATAGAGGCCACATGCCCTCAACATAGAGAGGGTGCTTTGGGGTCCCCAAAGCACCTTGTCCTCATGTTAATGAGGAGAAGGGCCTTATCCCCACAACTCTGGCCAGTGGTTGTGGGGGTATGCAGGCGGGGGGCTTATTAGAATCTGAAAGCCCCCTTTAATAAGGGGGGCCCCAGATCCCAACCCCCCTATGTGAATGGGTATGGGGTACATTGTACCCCTACCCATTCACCAAAAAAGGTATGTAGTGTTACAAAAAACAGTAGACGGTTTTTGACATGTCCTTTATTGTAAAATAGCTCTTTTTCTTCCTCTCTTCTTTCTTCTTTCTTCTTCCTTCTTCTTCCGGTCTTCTTCCATCTTTGCCTGCCTGGCTCCTTCTTCTGGTCTTCTGCTTCTTCTTTCGGTCTTCTTCCTTCCTCTCGTCATCTTCTTCTTCTTCTTGTTCTTTCACCACTGCCGCCGCTGCTGCCGTATCCATACCATCCAGAGGCGTCTCCCAGAATGGGCGGTCTTCACTTTGACAGTTATTTTATAAGAAGAGGTGGGGCCACCCAGTGACGTAAATGGGTGACCCCACCCCTGTGACATCACATGATGTCAGAAGGGGGTGGGGTCACTCACTTATGTCACTGGGTGGCCCTGCCCTTACATATAAAATAACTGCCAAACTGAAGACTGCCCATTCTGGGAGTTGCCTCTGGACGGCACAGTAGCGGCAGCGGTGAAAGAAGACGAAAACAACAAGAGGAAGGAAGAAGACCGAAAGAAGATAGTATATAGTCCACACTAGAGGCAGCTTATTATATAGATATACTCTATAAGGCACATATGCAGTATCTCACTAAAGTGAGTACACCCCTCACATTTTTGTAAATATTTTATTATATCTTTACATGTGACAACACTGAAGAAATTACACTTTGCTACAATGTAAATTAGTGAGTGTACAGCTTGTATAACAGTGTAAATTTGCTGCCCCCTTAAAATAACTCAACACACAGCCATTAATGTCTGAACCACTGGCAACAAAAGTAAGTACACCCCTAAGTGAAAATGTCCAAATTGAGCCCAAAGTGTCAATATTTTGTGTGGCCACCATTATTTTCCAGCACTGCCTTAACCATCTTGGGCATAGAATTCACCAGAGCTTCACAGGTTGCCACTGGAGTCCTCTTCCACTCCTCCACGACAACATCATGGAGCTGGTCGATGTTAGAGACCTTGCGCTTCTCTACCTTCCATTTGAGGATGCCCCACAGATAATCAATTAGGTCTGGAGACATGCTTGGCCAGTCCATCACCTTTACCCTCAGCTTCTTTAGCAAGGCAGTGGTCAACCTGGAGGTGTGTTTGGGCTTGTTATCATGTTGGAATACTGCCCTGAGGCCCAGCCTCCGAAGGGAGGGGATCATGCTTTGCTTCAGTATGTCACAGTACATGTTGGCATTTATGGTTCCCTTGATGAACTGTAGCTCCCCAGTGCCGGCAGTACTTATGCAGCCCCAGACCATGACACTCCCACCACCATGCTTGACTGTAGGCAAAGCAAACTTGTCTTTGTACTCCTCACCTGGCTGTCGCCACATATGCTTGACACCAAATGAGTTTATCTTGATCTCATCAGACCACAGGACATGGTTCTAGTAATCTATGTCCTTAGTCTGCTTATCTTCAGCAAACTGTTTGCGGGCTTTCTTGTGCAACACAATGTACTGTATATATATATTTGCAGAATCTCGAACGTTATGGGGTGTTCGTGCCAAATGCAAGTGCCCCATAATGCAGTGCGAGACCGTGGGAAATAACACCCTCTGATTGGCCAAACATGCACATGACCTGCATGCTTTGGCCAATCACTGCACCCTCTGCTGTGAGAGCCATGATTGGCCAAAGGCAGGGTGCCTTTGGCCAATCATGGCTTAGGGGTCTCAGTCCACGCCCCACACTATATTATGCCACTTGAACAGCAGCCGTATCTAGTGTGTGAACGTGAACATTGAGCTAGTTTAGCTAGTTTAGTTAGTGGCGTGTAGGCAATGTAGTATATAGATACAGTGTAGAGTATACACAGTCAGTATAGTATATGGATCTAGTGTAGAGTAGATACAGGCAGTGCAGGCAGTGTAGTATATATATATATATATATATATATATATACAATTGTGCTCATAAGTTTACATATCCTGGCAGAATGTATGATTTCTCTGCCATTTTTCAGAGAATATGAATGATAACACAAAAACATTTATTTCAGTCATGGTTAGTGTTTGGCTGAAGCCATTTATTATCAATCAACTGTGTTTACTCTTTTTAAATCATAATGACAACATAAACTTCCCAAATGACCCTGATCAAAATGATACCTACCCTGGTGACTTTAGCCTGTAAACATGCACACAAGTTGACACAAAGGGGTTTGAATGGCTATTGAAGGTAACCATCCTCACCTGTGATCTGTTTGTTTGTAATTAGTGTGTGTGTATAAAAGGTCAATGAGTTTCTAGACTCCTGACAGACCCTTGCATATTTCATTCAGTGCTACACTGAGATTTCTGGATTCTGAGTCATGAGAAAAGCAAAAGAATTGTTAAAGGATCTGCGGGAAAAGGTAGTTGAACTGTATAAAACAGGAAAGGGATATAAAAAGATATCCAAGGAATTGAGAATACCACTCAGTAGTGTTCAAACTCTAATCAAGAAGTGGAAAATAAGGGGTTCTGTTGAAACCAAACCAAGGTCAGGTAGACCAACTAAAATTTTAGCCACAACTGCCAGGAAAAATGCTTGGGATGCAAAGAAAATCTCCAAACAACTTCAGGTGAAATACAGTACTCTCTGAAAACTTGTGGTGTGGCTGCTTCAAGATGCACAATAAAGAGACACTTGAAGTAAGATTGGCTGCATGATTGAGTCGCCAGAAGCAAACAATTACTACGCAAATGCCACAAAGTATCCCGCTTCAATATGTCAAACAGCACAGAGACAAGTCTTAAACCTTCTGGCACAAAGTCGTTTGGAGTGATGAGACCAAAATTGAGCTTTTTGGCCACAACCATAAACGCTATATTTGGAGAGGAGTCAACAAGGCCTATGATGAAAGGTACATCATTCCTACTGTGAAACACAGAGGTGGATCACTGATGTTTTGGGATGTGTGAGCTACAAAGGCACAGGAAATTTGGTAAAAATTGATGGCAAGATGAATGCAGTATATTATCAAAAAATACCGGAGGAACATTTGCATTCATCAGCCAGGAAGCTGCACATGGGATGTACTTGGACATTCCAACATGACAATGATCCAAAACACAAGGCCAAGTCGACCTGTCATTGGCTACAGCAGAATAAAGTGAAGGTTCTGGAGTGGCCATCTCACTCTCCTGACCTCAATATCATTGGGCCACTCTGGGGAGATCTCAAATGTGCAGTTCATGCAAGACAGCCCAAGAATTTCCAGGAACTGGAGGCTTTTTGCCAAGAGGAATGGGCAGCTTTACCATCTGAGAAGATAAAGAGCCTCATCCACAAATACCACAAAAACCTTCAAGCTGTCATTGATATTAAAGGGGGCAATACACTGTATTAAAAACTGGGGTATGTAAACTTTTCATCAGGGTCATTTGGGTAGTTTCTGTTGTCATTATGATTTACAAAGAGTAAACACAGTTGATTGAAAATAAATGGCTTCAGCCAAACACTAACCATGAGTGCAAAAAAAGTTTTTGTGTTATCATTCATATTCTCTGCAAAAATGGCCAAGAAACCATAAATTCTGCCAGGGTATGTAAACTTATGAGCACAACTGTATACAGTCAGTGCAGGCAGTGTAAGAATATATATATACAGTATTATATATATATATATATATATATATATATATATATATAGTGGGGCAAACAAGTATTTAGTCAGCCACCAATTGTGCAAGTTCTCCCACTTAAAAAGATGAGGGAGGCCTGTAATTTTCATCATAGGTACACTTCAACTATGAGAGAAAGAATGAGAAAAAAAAATCCAGAAGATCACACTGTCTGATTTTTAAAGAATTTATTTGCTAATTATGGTGGAAAATAAGTATTTGGTCACCTACAAAAAAGCAAGGTTTCTGCCTCTCACAGACCTATAACTTCTTCTTTAAGAGGCCAGAGGACCTCCACTCGTTACCTGTATTAATGGCACCTGTTATCAGTATAAAAGACACCTGTCCACAACCTCAAACAGTCAGACTCCAAACTCCACTATGGCCAAGACCAAAGAGCTGTCAAAGGACACCAGAAATAAAATTGTAGACCTGCACCAGGCTGGGAAGACTGAATCTGTAATAGGTAAGCAGCTTGGTGTAAATAAATCAACTGTGGGAGCAATTATTAGAAAATGGAAGACATACAAGACCACTGATAATCTCCCTCGATCTGGGGCTCCACTTGGGGTCAAAATGATCACAAGAACGGTGAGCAAAAATCCCAGAATCACACGGGGGACCTAGTGAATGATCTGCAGAGAGCTGGGACCAAAGTAACAAAGGCTACCATCAGTAACACACTACACCGCCAGGGACTCAAATCCTGCAGTGCCAGACGTGTCCCCCTGCTTAAGCCAGTACATGTCTGGGCCCGTCTGAAGTTTGCTAGAGAGCATTTGGATGATCCAGAAGAGGATTGGGAGAATGTCATATGGTCAGATGAAACCAAAATAGAACTTTTTGGTAAAAACTGGAGGAGAAAGAATGCTAAGTTGCGTCCAAAGAACACCATACCTACTGTGAAGCATGGGGGTGGAAACATCATGCTTTGGGGCTGTTTTTCTGTAAAGGGACCAGGACGACTGATCCATGTAAAGGAAAGAATGAATGGGGCCATGAATCGTGAGATTTTGAGTAAAAACCTCCTTCCATCAGCAAGGGCATTGAAGATGAAACGGGTCTTTCAGCATGACAATGATCACAAACACACCGCCCGGGCAACGAATGGCTTCGTAAGAAGCATTTCAAGGTCCTGGAGTGGCCTAGCCAGTCTCCAGATCTCAAACCCATAGAAAATCGTTGGAGGGAGTTGAAAATCCATGTTGCCCAGCGACAGCCCCAAAACATCATTGCTCTAGAGGAGATCTGCATGTCATCTGACTCGTTAGTGTTACAAGGTATCAGGTGTGAATGGGGAGCAGGTGTGTTAAATTAGGTGTTATCGCTCTCACTCTCTTATACTGGTCACTGAAAGTTCAACATGGCACCTCATGGCAAAGAACTCTCTATAAAAAGATTGCCAAGACCCTGAAACTAAGCTGCAGCACAGTGGCCAAGACCATACAGCGGTTTAACAGGACAGGTTCCACTCAGAACAGGCCTCGCCATGGACGACCAAAGGAGTTGAGTTCACGTGCTCAGCGTCATATCCAGAGGTTGTCTTTGAGAAATAGACGAATTAGTGCTGCCAGCATTGCTGCAGAGGTTGAAGAGGTGGGGGGTCAACCTGTAAGTGCTCAGACCATACGCCACACACTGCATCAAATTGGTCTGCATGGCTGTCGTCCCAGAAGGAAGCCTCTTCTAAAGATGATGCACAAGAAAGCCCGCAAACAGTTTGTTGAAGACAAGCAGACTAAGGACATGGATTACTGGAACCATGTCCTGTGATCTGATGAGACCAAGATAAACTTATTCGGTTCAGATGGTGTCAAATGTGTGTGGAGGCAACCAGGCGCGGAATACAAAGACAAGTGTGTCTTGCCTACAGTCAAGCATGGTGGTGGGAGTGTCATGGTCTGGGGCTGCATGAGTGCTGCCGGCACTGGGGAGCTACAGTTCATTGAGGGAACCATGAATGCCAACATGTACTGTGACATACTGAAGCAGAGCATGATCCCCTCCCTTCGGAGACTGGGTGGCAGGGCAGTATTCCAACATGATAACGATCCCAAACACACCTCCAAGACGACCATTGCCATCCTAAAGAAGCTGAGGGTAAAGGTGATGAACTGGCCAAGCGTTTCTCCAGACCTAAACCCTATTGAGCATCTGTGGAGCATCCTTAAATGGAAGGTGGAGGAGCTCAAGGGCTCTAACATCCACCAGCTCTGCGATGTTGTCATGGAGGAGTGGAAGAGGACACCAGTGGCAACCTGTGAAGCTCTGGAGAACTCCATGCCCAAGAGAGTTAAGGCTGTGCTGGAAAATAATGGTGGCCACACAAAATATTGAGACTTTGGGCCCAATTTGAACATTTTTACTTAGGGGTGTACTCACTTTTGTGAGATACTGTATATATATATATATATATATATATATATATATATATATATATACACACACACACACGCTGCATTTAGTGTAGACTATATATACAGTGCATTCGGTGGTGTACAGTATATAATCCATTTCAGGTGGTGTGTGTGTATATATATATATATATATATATATATACAGCCTAGTATATACAGTTGCGCTCATAAGTTTACATACCCGGGCAGAATTTATGATTTCTTGGCCATTTTTCAGAGAATATGAATAATAACACAAAAAAATTTCTTTCACTCATGGTTAGTGTTTCTGAATCCATTTATTATCAATCAACTGTGTTTACTCTTTTTAATTCTTAATGACTACAGAAACTACCCAAATGACCCTGATCAAAAGTTTACATACCCCAGTTCTTAATACCGTGTATTGCCCCCTTTAACATCACTGACAGCTTGAAGTCTTTTATGGTATTTGTGGATGAGGCTCTTTATCTTCTGGTAAAGCTGCCCATTCCTCTTGGCAAAAAGCCTCCAGTTTCTGGAAATTTTTGGGCTGTCTTGCATTAACTGCATGTTTGAGATCTCCCCAGAGTGGCTCAATGGTATTGAGGTGAGGAGACTGAGATGGCCACTCCAGAACCTTCACTTTATTCTGCTGTAGCCAATGGCAGGTCGACTTGGCCTTGTGTTTTGGATCATTGTCATGTTGGAATGTCCAAGTATGTTCCATGCGCAGGTTCCTGGCTGATGAATGCAAATGTTCCTCCAGTATTTTTTGATAACATACTGTATTCGCCTTGCCATCAGTTTTGACCAAATTTCCTGTGCCTTTGTAGCTCACACATCCCCAAAACATCAGTGATCCACCTCCATGTTTCATAGGCCTTGTTGACTCCTCTCCAAATGTAACGTTTATGGCTGTCACCAAAAAGCTAAATTTTGGTCTCATCACTCTAAATTACTTTGTGCCAGAAGGTTTGAGGTTTGTCTGGCTCATTGTAAGTGGGATACTTTGTGGCATTTGCATAGTAATGGCTTTCTTCTGGCGACTTGACCATGCAGCCCATCTTTCTTCCCTATTGTGCATCTTGCAACAGCCACACCACATGTTTTCAGAGAGGCCTGTATTTCACCTGAAGTTATTTGTGGGGTTTTCTTTGCATCCCGAACAATTTTCCTGGCAGTTGTGGCTGAAATTTTAGTTGGTCTATCTGACCGTGGTTTGGTTTCAACAGAACCCCTCGTTTTCTACTTCTTGATTATAGTTTGAACACTGCTGATTGGCATTCTCAATTCATTGGATATCTTTTTATATCCCTTTCCTGTTTTATACAGTTCAACTACCTTTTCCCGCAGATCCTTTGACAATTCTTTTGCTTTCCCCATGACTCAGAATCCAGAAACGTCAGTGCAGCATTGGATGAATGATGGAAGGGTCTGTCAGGAGTCCAAAAACTCATTGACCTTTTACACACAGACACTAATTACAAGCAAACAAATCACAGGTGAGGATGGTTACCTTTAATAGCCATTCAAACCCCTTTGTGTCAACTTGTGTGCATGTTATCAGGCCAAAATCCCCAGGGTATGTAAACTTTTGATAAGATAAGATAAGATAAACCTTTATTCGTCCCACAGTGGGGAAATTTCTTTGTTACTGCAGCATGAAAAAATAAAAAATAAATGCAAATATATAAAAGAATAGACAATAGACATACTATAGTATACAAGTATATACAGAACACAATGTATAACTACAAATGAGGAAAAAGTACATATTGCAGGTAGTATTGCACACAGGTGGTATTGCACGTATTGCAGGTAATATTGCACGTATTGCAAGTGAATATTGCACACAGGTAGTATTTTACACAATAAAACAGCAATAACAGTGTGTATTATGGTTAATGGTTCACTGGGAGCAGCTTTGATTGTAAAGTCTAATAGCAGCAAGGAGAAAAGACCTTCTATAATGCTCCTTCAGACACTTAGGATGTAACAGTCTGTCACTGAAGGAGCTGCTCAACGAGGTAACGGTTTCATACAGGGGGTGAGAGGCGTTCTGCAGCAATGATGATAGTTTTGCTACCATCCTCCTTTCTCCCACCTCCTGTACAGTGTCCAGGGGAATCCCCAGGACTGAGCTGGCCTTCCTGATCAGCTTGTCCAGTCTCTTCCTGTCTGCAATAGAGATGCTGCTGCCCCAGCAGACTATACCATAGAATAAGGCAGAGGCCACCACAGAGTCAAAAAAGGTCTTCAGTAGCTCTCCCTGCACTCCAAAAGACCTTAGTCTCCTCAGCAAAAAGAGTCTGCTCTGCCCTTTCTTATAAATTGCCTCAGTGTTGTCTGTCCAGTCCAGTTTGTTGTTTAGGTGAACACCCAGGTATTTGTAAGAGTCCACTCTCACAATGTCCTTTCCCTGAAGGCTTACCAATGGAAATGATGAAGTGTGTTTGTGCCTACGGAAATCCACCACCAGTTCTTTGGTTTTCCCCACCTTTATCTGGAGGCAGCTCCGTTGGCACCAGTCCACAAAGTTCTGTATAAGTCCTCTGTACTCTCTGTCATCATCATTCGTGATCAGACCGACGATGGCAGAGTCATCAGAGAACTTCTGTAGGTGACAGGTTGCTGAGCTAAACATGAAGTCTGCAGTATAGATGGTGAAGAGAAATGGGGCAAGAACCGTTCCCTGCGGGGCTACAGTGTTGCCGACAATCATGTCAGACTCACAGTCACAAGTCCTCACATACTGTGGTCAGTCTGTGAGGTAGTCCAGTATCCAGGCAGACAGATGATGGTTCACTCCCATGTACACCATCTTATCCCTCAGGAGCGCAGGTTGGATGGTGTTAAAAGCACTAGTGAAGTCAAAAAACATGACTCTCACAGTGCTCCCAGCCTTTTCCAGGTGTGACGCAGCCCGATTTAGGAGGAAGATGACTGTGTCTTCCACGCCAATGCCAGGTTGGTAGGCAAACTGAAGTGGATCCATTGATGGGCTCACCAGAGGTCGGAGATGAGTGAGCACCAGCATCTCCATTGTCTTCATCAGATGGGAGGTCAGTGCTACTGGTCGGTAGTCCCCAAGGTCTTTTGGGCGCGACGTCTTTGGAACAGGCACCACGCAGGATGTTTTCCATAGCTGTGGCACCTTCCCCAGCTTCAGGCTCAGGTCAAACATGTACAGCAATATGCCACACAGCTGGTCTGCACAGGTCTTTAGTAGCCTGGAGCTGATGCCGTCTGGGCCCGCAGCCTTCCTCGCTTTGATCTTCCTGAGCTCCATTCTCACCTGGGCTTCTGTAAGGGGCAGTGTGTATTGGTTGGAGTGTTGACTTGAGGGAATCGGCAGGGGGGGGGGGAAGTTAGGTGTGTTGTGAAATGACTGTGAGCTGATAGCAGTGCAGAGAGAGGTGAGGCTGGAGCTGCCTGCTGTGGAAGCAGAGAAGGGGGATTGCAGCAGGGGGGACTGGATGGGGGCAGAGAGAGATCAGATCAGGGTCATTTGGGTAGTTTCTGTTGTCATTATGATTTAAAAAGAGTAAACACTGTTGATTGACAATAAATGAATTCAGCCAAACACTAACCATGAGTGAAAGAAAAGTGTTTGTGTTACCATTTATGTTTTATGAAAAATGGCCAAGAAATCATGAATTCTGTCAGGGTATGTAAACTTATGAGCACAACTGTATATATATATATATATATATATATATATATATATATATATATATATATATATATATATATACTCTGCATTCACTGTAGACTATATACAGTGCATTCGGTGGTGTACAGTATATAATACAGTGTAGTGCGGTGTTCAAAAAATCCCCATCATGTCCGGAAGGCCACCAAGGAGTGGCAAACACTCCCAGGCCAACTAAAAGAGGGCAAGCAGCCTCTGTGTCTACAGTGAAAAGTGGTGGCGGCGGACATGGTGCATCCTCTGCAGGGGGGTCACGCTTGTCCTTTTTTTCTGCTGTTGGCCGTGTTATTGAGCCACAACATGCAGAAGAGTTGGTGAAGTGGATAACTAAGCCATCCTCATCCTCCTCATCCTCTATCACCCAGACTCATACTAGTTTGTCTTCCAACGCAGCTTCCAAAGCGGCCTATTCCACCTGATCCTTGTCCACAGTTATGCCTTCCGTAGCCCCACCATCATGCACGGAGGAGTCACAAGAATTATTTGACCATAGTGTCGGTTACATACTGATGGTGGATGTGCAGCAATTTGAATGATAGGACATTGATTCCCAGGTTGAGGAAGGGAGTAACATTTGCCTAGAGAGAGGGGGTGCCAAGAAGGACAGGAAACTAACAGTCATGTTCCCCCAGCTGCAGCATACTGCCAAGTTTGCTCCAGTGACGAGGAGGGAGGGAATGATGAGGACACTTGGACTGTACTTGGGTGCCTGAGAGAAGAGAGGAGGAGCCACCCTATTGCATCACACCACAGAGATTGATAGGTGCAGGGCGCTGCTGACTCCCCGCTGACTTCCAAAAGTTCAATGATGTGGGCTTTTTTCAACACTTGTGCAGTAAATCGCACCATTGCTGTTTGCAATCTATGTCTGAAGCGTGGCCAGAACAGCAGCCTCTTGGGCACCACATGCCAAGGCGAACTTCTCCATGCTCCTCATCTGTGACCTCAACCCCTACTATAACCCTACTATACCTCCAATCCTCTCAAAAACCTGCACTGAGAGGAATGAAGGTCTAGCAATGGGTGCCACAAGTACTTGCAGACACACTGCTAGCAGTACACCCAGTGGTGGCTGGTGAAGTTTTAGGATGGAGGAGGTGCCAGGCTCCGCCCTTCCTTTTGACCCCTCCTACTTCTAGTAAGCCCCACCCCTTATAGAATCCACCAACTCCGTCCCCTGTATTCCACATATTGTGTCAGGAGTACACAGCTCAGAATCACAGGACACAGTATACAGCTCAGCAACAAAGGACACAGTATACAGCTCAGCATCACAGGACACAGTATACAGCTCAGCATCACAGGACACAGTATACAGCTCAGCATCACAGGACACAGTGTAGAGCCCCAGCATCACAGGTGGGGTATATAGCAGCCAGTATCTCAGGACACAATATAGAGCCCCAGCATCACAGGTAGGGGTATATATCAGCCAGTATCACAAGTGGGGTAAATTGCAGCCAATAACACAGGTATGGGTAAATTGTAGCCAATATCACAGGTGGGGGTAAATTGCAGCCAGTATCACAGGTGGGGTAAATTGCAGCCAATATCACAGGTGGGGTAAATTTCAGCCAGTATCACAGGTGGGGGTACTTTGCAGCCAATATTACAGGTGGGGTACTTTGCAATCAATATCACAGGTGGGGTACTTTGCAGCCAGTAACACAGGTGGGGTACTTTGCAGAGACCCCCCTGAAGTCGTGACAAGTCCCGCACTTACCGCCTCTAATAGGCAGGCAGGCAGGCAGGAGTGTGCAGAGATCGGCTTGCGGACAGCTGACTGTCAGTGTGCAGAGCTGCGCTTGCGGTGAGCGGGCTGGAGCCTGGAGTTGATGGTTTGTGGCGCGGGAGTCGACGGGACTGAAACCCGGCGGTGTGCTGCACGTCCGCCACAGTCCCGTCCCTGCCCACAGTATCCAATGCCAGTCAGTCACTGGCTCAGGCAGCCAATCAGACTATGTGTGGTCGCCTGTTCAGCGCACACACATAGTCTTTAATGACTGACCAATTGGCTCACTACTTGCTGTCAGCAGACAGCAAGGAGCCGAAAAAAAAAAAAAAGAAAAGTCCATATACCGGCGCCTCCTGTAGGGGGCCGTGCTGACTTTTTTTTTCTTGTCAGCGGTAGGGAGGCGGCGCCCAAGTGCCCTTATTGACCAGCCGCCGCTGAGTACACCACCAGTTGATTTCAGTAGGCAAATTTCCCTACCCCAGTTGCTAGCTTGGCCAAATTGCTTGCGCTGCAACTGCTGCCTTTTCAGTTAGTAAACTCTGCCCCCTTTTGTGAATTTGTGGAATGTGCTGTACCATAGTGGCAGGTTCCCAAAGGAAATTTATTTTCACGTAAGGCCATTCTAGCTCTCTACCATCATGTGGAAGGCAATGTTTTGGCCTCCTTGGACAGGGTGGTCAGCAACAAGGTTCATATTACCACTGACTCATGGACCAGCAGGCATGGTCAGGGACATTACCTTTCCTTCATGGGTAACTGGGTAACTCTGCTGGCAGCTGGGAAGGATGCAGGACAGGGTTCAGTTTTGGAGCTAGTTCCGCCAACACGCCTCAAAAAAATGGTGGTGATGCTGCCACATCTGCTTCCTCCACCCCCTCCTCTTCTTCCTCTGTGGCCTCTTCTGCAGAAGTGTCCTCTGAACCAGCAGTGCTCCCTAAGCTTTCAAGGGGCTACGCAAGCAGTCAGGCTAAAAGATACTGTGCGGTGCTTCAGTTGGTCTATCTAGGGGACAGGAGCCACACAGGGGCAGAGATTCTGTCAGCTCTGTGGGTGCAGGCTCAGAGGTGGTTGGTGCCACGGCAGCTTGAGCCAGGAATGGCTGTATGCGACCATGGCACAAACTTTCTCTCTGCCCTGCGACAGGGACACTTGACACATGTTTTGTGCTTGGCACACATCCTGAATTTGGTGGTGCAGCATTTCTTGACCAGATGCCCAGGCTTACCAGATATTCTGAAAAAAGGAAAGGGAAAAAGCGCCTCTGAGTGCAAAGTTTTATTATGCAGTACAATGAACATAATAAACTTACATGAAGGTAAGGGCAGATGCGTCCAATCTGAGGAAGAGGAGGGAAGGCAAGTCTCCTGTGACAGGGAGTGTATCTCCAAGAGTGGTACGAAGCCCGTGATATCTCGTGAGCAAAGAACGCCGGCAAGTTCTTGAGCGGATATCCGGGTGTGATGGAAAACCAACCTGGATCGCAACGTGAGTTGGGTATGACGTCAACGGGACGGGAGAGGGGCCAAAAACCACAACGCGTTTCAGAGCATGCGCAGGAACCCCATTGGGCATGCACGCTCCTTTCTCAAGTGAGAAACAAGTATACTGGTGAATTTCATAGGGTCGCTGAAGCAGGGCTAGACAAAGCTCAGTAGCCAAGTAATTGGTTCACCTGTACAATTCTTGTAGAAAACGTTTTTGAGACGTTTCTGTTGATGTACACAATTTAGGCTATTTTTAAATATTTTAGTGACTATTATTTCAACAAATTGCAATTGAACTCTATATTTTTTTCCCAATTGTACTCTCAATGCCGTTCTAAAGCAAAGATGTTTACCTTAATGCATTCCCTTCATTAAGATAAAAAATGTTTTGCCACTTGCTGTACTCCCCCCCATCCCAAAATACTTACCTGAGTCCTCCTGTATCTATCCAGTGCTCTATGCCCATCTGCAGGTCCCCCCCCCCCCTGTAATTTTCTTCTCAAAGCAGGATTGGCCAGCAGTGGGTGCTGTTGGGTCCTGTTGCTGTCAATCAAATCCCGAGAGTGGGGCAGAGTTGGGCTGCGTGTGTTTATGGATGCACGCAGCCGGGCTCGGGAGTAAGCCTGCATGTCTGTCCCCATAGCAAGTGACTATCTGTGAGGCAGACACAGAAGAGAATGAGCAGACAGTACTGGCAGGGGACCCCAGAAGAGATTTGGGGCCACTCTGTAAAATACCATAGCACAGAGCAGATAAGAATAACATGTTTATTATTTTAATAAAAAATACCTTTAGAAGCACTTTAATTAAAGTAGATGTAAACCCTAGCTTGACAATTTGTTTGCTAAATCATTGTCTATTATACACAATTGTAATTTTTGTAAATACTTGTTTTCATTTTTTTTTTTTTTTACCTTCTGATCCTGTCAATATGTACAGCACTAAGTGGCATTTCTCAAGGTGTTTCTCCTGATGATTATGGACAATAGACTAGACAATAGACAACAATTGACTGCATATTGTGCATTGGAATATCCACTTGTAGTCTCCGTTTGAATACTTTGTGGCAACAAAGAAGCACTGTAACCTGTACCCTTCCTATAACAAAAAGTGCCTGAACAAGGCAGGATCACTATATATTTTTTCAATAAAAGTGGCAGATATAAAAGTATTTCAAATTCATTTTGAAATTATATTAACCTCTTCAGCTCCAGAAGGTTTGCCCCCTTTCATGACTAGGCCATTTTTTTGCGATGCTGCACTGCGTTACTTTAACTGACAATTGCGCAGTCATGCGACACTGTACCCAAATAAAATTGATGTCCTTTTTTTCCCCACAAATAGAGCTTTGTTTTGATGGTATTTGATCACTCCTGCCGTTTTTATTTTTTGCGCTATAAACATAAAAATACTGACAATTTTGAAAAAAACAAAACAATATTTTTTACTTTCCTCTATAAAACATCCAATAAAAAAAATGTAAACAATCGAATTTCTTCATCAACTTAGGCCAATATTCTGCTGCATCTTTTTAGTAAAAAAAATCCAGATAAGCGTATATTGATTGGTTTGCGCAAAAGCTATAGCATCTGCATACTAGGGGATATATTTATGGAATATTTATGGATGTTTTATAGCAGAAAGTAAAAAATATTGTTTTGTTTTTTTCAAAATTGTCAGTATTTTTATGTTTATAGTGCAAAAATAAATGTTTTTTTCCCACAAATAGAGCTTTCTCTTTCTTGGCTCCCGCTGTGTCCAATCACAGTGGGAGTGGATCACTGGTGGTGCACGCACGTGCCCCAGACCCAGCAATCAAAATCACGTACAGGTACGTGATTTCGCGCTGAAGGGCTGCTCTGCTGCAGTAAATGTGCATGGGGCAGACAAGTTAAAGCTTATATGAGAATTAATGATGGTGTACTCATTTGCTTTAATAAATTCTGAGGTGCAGAAAACCTCAACACCAATAAAACTGTTCAGTTTGACAAATTAACTATGTCAGCCCGGACAATAAAGCTACTCTCAATAAATCAGTATTGAGTTATAACACAAATACAAAATTGTAATATATTGCAGCCTACCTGTCCTTAGATGGTGGCTGCTTTAGTATTTTGCAGCTCTGGAGTTGTCACCCTAGGGAAGGAAGTTTGCTTGGTCTACTGAACACTTTCCCTGCTACTCAACTCCTTAATATAGGAGGAGCAGAGAGCATAGGGAGTTATCAGCTTACACGATTTCTGGCAGGATCAAAAGGGTTTTGAGCAGTTGAAATTTACATAAACTTAAAATCTTACTATCTAAAAAGAAAAAAAAAATCTAGACATTTTTGTAACAAATACAAAGTTCAACAGTTGGTTTGATTTGCTGGGGTTACAATACTCAGGTAACGTTAAAACAATAAAAGGGTTAAGGACTGCCCCAAGAGATGCCAGTTTTATTGCACCTTTTAAAATCTGATGTGGGCACGCAAGGTGAAAACGTCCCGGTGCAGTTCACTGTCAGTTCTCAGAACCAAGACTGAGAAAGTTTCCACTTACTTAGGTTTATTTGCTAAAGCTGGCTTCTGTCCAGCGACTCTGGAACTGAGAGACAGATTAAATGTGTTTGTGCTTCAGTACTCTGTGCAGTTTATCATCCTGACAATTTTTTAAAATTAACCCCAAAAGGCCTTCAAAAGCATTTACAGCTGGCCCCACCACCAGTAAACGGGTTACCGGAGCTATTTATAGGTCTAAACTCAGGCTGCTACATTGTATGTTTTTCACACACAGAAATGCATTCACGGATGGCGCACATTCCAAAAATATAAGCATAACATTAAAAAAAAAAAAGAAAGAAAAAGAAATACTCTCCTTCTAACCAAGAAAATTACATAATTTATTTTTAAAAGCCTTCCCAAGTCCACCTCTTCTCAAGTAAACCTGTCAGATATTTGAAAGCTAATCCCTTGGCTGCCACAGCAGGGTGGAAGGATTTCATTTTTAATAATCTGACATTAGATGGTTAAATCCTGGCTGTTAATGCACAGCAAAGTAACCTGTAGCTCTCCGAAAGTCAGCGAGGGTGAAATGCGATTAACTGAGCCGCAGCTGAATGTTGAATTATTATTATATGGAATAACTGAGATATGGTTAAACAACTCTAAATGGCACATAGAAATCCACAAAATTAATGTGTATGCAAATTTAGAAAAGGTTTAACTTCATGTGAAATGGCAAGAATTCAGTGGTGTATTTTGGTTTTGTGTTGCCCTAGGCAAGACTAAAAATTTGTCCCACCCCGGGCATGGTTTACAGTTCTTGTCTCAGGGTCTGATGGGGAAGCTGCAGCTGTGGCTTCCTAATCAGGCTCTTAGAACAAGATTCGTTCAAGTGCCACATATAGAATTTTTTTTTTTTAATTATAATTTTATTACATTTTTACACTGTTGCTTTAATTATTTTTTTTAAATCACTTTTGTTGCTATCACAAGGAATGTAATCATTGTTGTGACAGCAATAGGCATGTGACAGGTACTCTTTATGGAGGGATTTGGGGTCCTCTACACTTAAATGATTTAAAACACCAAGATCAGTGTTTCAGTGTTTTCGAATTCTTAGGATTTTTAAAAACTGGTGCCAATGGTGATTTCCACACTGGCTGATCGCTCGGGTCACCTGGCGGTATGGGAGAGCCCAAGAGAGCCATAGGGGGGTGTCCCCTCCTGCTGCTTGTAATCTGATTGCCATTACAAGAGAGCCGACCGCCAGCTCGAAAAAACAATATCGGGGTGATGCCTGCGGCTGCCGAAAAGACAGGAAGTGGTTAAAGAGCCGCCTCTGCCCCCCTGAAAATTGCCACCCAAGGTAAATGCCTTGTTTGCCTCATGGTAGATATGCCCCTGGGTAAGATGGTGGTGTGAATTGCCATTCACTCTCTTAGGCACATGTGCTGTGTTGATTACATCACGGTAACTGTGATGCCTTCACCAGTTGATTAGGGATACTTTTTACAATGCAGCTAAACATAGTGACTTTAGATGATTCCTAAACATTTCCACTTGGATCTAGCAAGTTTGTGTACTAATCTGTTTACTGTCCCTCTGCGTGGCGTATTCATAAAACGACACTCTGTAGTTAAGAGATATGTAAGGGTTCTGCGTTTAACCACCCTACTACCACAGTATTGCAAAACATGGTGAGCTGGTAAACATTTATTTCTGAAGCACCATTCAATAATGTCACTCATTAGTGCAGCTCTTAGGCAAAATGCAGAGAGACAATCAAAGTGGCTCTGTGCCTTGTGATCGCTGTAATGGCCAATCACAGCAAACACAAATTTAAACAGCTTGCAGCCAGACAACATTCCTATGTAAGTTACACTGCTCTGACTGACAACAAACAAACAAAAATACCATTAGGGAGGCACACTGTCCACCAATTACAACCACTGAGCAGCAAGGGGGCACAAAGGAGGCATATTGACCAAAAAGAGGGTACCCTGACCAACAATGTTACAGGAGCAGGGGAAACACTACTGACTACCAACAGTTGTGGGATACTAATATTTAAGACACATACACACCATTGACCACCAACATTTAAAGGAGCACTCACCACCAATCAACACAATAATTGGGGCAATAACTCCTGACCAGGGCCGGATTAAAAGCATCATGGGCCTGGTGCTGATGATTTTGGTGGGCCTTTTTATGGAAATAAATAAAATGAAAATGCAAACAATTTTTTATTAATTAATGTATTAAATATGCTGTTGCAATTTACATATCAATCATGTGTACACTGTATACAGAGCAGGTCTGGACAGTATTAGTGATTCACTCACACCATTGGGCTGGGCCTATCTTAAGGAAGGGGCCTGGAGCTGCAGCTCCAATAGCCCCTATGTTAATCAGGCCCTGCTCCTGACCACTAAAATTTGCAAGCTGTTCTGTGTATTACCCAGTGGTTATTACAGTATCTCACAAAAGTGAGTACACCCCTCACATTTTTGTAAATATTTTATTATATCTTTTCATGTAACAACACTGAAGAAATTACACTTTTCTACAATGTAAAGTAGTGAGTGTACAGCTTGTATAACAGTGTAAATTTGTTGTCCACTCACAATAACTCAACACACAGCCATTAATGTCTAAACTGCTGGCAACAAAAGTGAGTACATCCCTAAGTGAACATGTCCAAATTGGGCCCAATTAGCCATTTTCCCTCCCCGGTGTCATGTGACTCGTTAGTGTTACAAGGTGTCAGGTGCGAATGGGGAGCAGGTGTGTTAAATTTGGTGTTATCGCTCTCACTCTCTCATACTGGCCACTGGAAGTTCAACATGGTACCTCATGACAAAGAACTCTCTGATGATCTAAAAAAAAGAATAGTTGCTCTACATAAAGATAGCCTAGGCTACAAGAAGATTACTAAGACCGTGAAACTCAACTGCAGTATGGTGGCCAAGACCATAAAGCAGTTTAACAGGACAGGTTCCACTCAGAACAGGCCTCGCCATGGTTGACCAAAGAAGTTGAGTGCACATGCTCAGCGTCATATACAGAGGTTATCTTTGGGAAATAGACGTATGAGTGCTGTCAGCATTGCTGCAGAGGTTGAAGGGGTGGAGGGTCAGCCTGTCAGTGCTCAGACCATATGCCACACAGTGCATCAAATTGGTCTGCATAGCTGTCGTCCTAGAAGGAAGCCTCTTCTAAAGATGATGCACAAGAAAGCCCTTCAGGTCTGGTATGGATTTTAAATCCAAACCAGACCCTTACGTGAGCATGCAGCACTGGCATGGCAAGAGGGGGTGGGGACAAGCGAGCGCCCCCCCTCCGAACCATACCAGGTCACATGCCCTCAACATGGGAAGAGTGCTTTGGAGTCCTCATTCCCACAACCCTGGCCAGTGGTTGTGGGGGTATGCAGGTGGGGGGTTTTCAGAATCGTGAAGCCCCCTTAAATAAGGGGGCTCCCAGATCCCGACCCCCCTATGTGAATGGGTATGGGGTACATTGTAACCCTACCCATTCACCAAAAAAGGAATGTAGTGTTACAAAAAAACAGTAGACAGTTTTTGACAAGTCCTTTATTGTAAAATAGCTCTTTTTCTTCCTTTCTTCTTTCTTCCTCCGGCCTACCTCCATCTTCTCCTGCCCAGCTCCTTCTTCTGGTCTTCTGCTTCTCCTTTTGGTCTTCTTCATACCTCTCGTCATCTTATTCTTCTTCCTCCTCTTTCTCTGCCGCTGCTGTGTCGTCCAGAGGAGACTCCCAGAATGGGCGGTCTTCAGTTTGACAGTGATTTTATACGAATGGGCGGGGCCACCCGGTGATGTAAATGGACGACCCTGCCCCTCTGACGTCACATGATGTCAGAAGGGGCGGAGTCACTCGGTTATGTCACTGGGTGGCCCCGCCCTTACCTATAAAATAGCTGTCAAACTGAAGACCGCCCATTCTGGGAGTCGCCTCTGGACGGGACGGCAGTGGCAGCGGGAGTGGCGGTGGTGAAAGAAGAAGATGACGAGAGGAAGGAAGAAGACCGAAGGAAGAACCAGAATTCCAGAAGAAGTAGCGAGGCAGGAGAAGATGGAGGAAAACCGGAGGAAGACAGAAGAAAGGAAGAAAAAGAGCTATTTCACAACAAAGGACTTGCCAAAAACTGTCTACTGTTTTTTGTAACACTACATTCCCTTTTTGGTGAATGGGTAGGGGTACAATGTACCCCTACCCATTCAAATGGGGGGGTCGGGATCTAGGGGCCCCCTTATTAAAGGGGGCTTCCAGATTCCAATAAGCCCCCCGCCCGCAGACCCCCACAACCACCGGCCAGGGTTGTGGGGATTAGGCCCTTCTCCCCATCAACATTGGAACAATGTGCTTTGGGGGGACCTCCAAGCACCCTCCTCATTTTGAGGGCATGTGGCCTAATATGGTTCGGAGGGGGGCGCTCGCTCGTCCCTATCCCCTCCATTTGACATGTGTTCAACTCGAATGGGCGACCATCTCTAGTCTCTAACATTCACCAGCTCTGTGATGTCGTCATATAGGAGTGGAAGAGGATTCTAGTGGCAACCTTTGAAGCTCTGGTGAACTCCATGACCAAGAGGGTCTAGGCAGTGCTGGAAAATAATGGTGGCCACACAAAATATTGACACTTTGCACCTAATTTGGACATTTTCACTTAGGGGTGTATTCAATTTTGTTGTTGTTAGTGGTTTAGACATTAAAGGCTGTGTGTTGATTTATTTTGAGGGGACAGCAAATTTATAAGCTGTACACTCACTACTTTACATTGTAGCAAAGTGTAATTTCTTCAATATTGTCACATGAAAAGATATAATAAAATATTTACAAAAATGTGAGGGGTGTACTCACTTTTGTGAGATACTGTAAATGCTACCAAAAGAAATCATAACGATTAAGCCCTTTTATGGATTAAAGGTGTTAGGGGCTTAGCTTAAGGTGGGAGGCTGTACTATGTGCTGTCAGTATAATAAATATAGCTAGAGAAGGATGTTGTTTTTTTATCTGATTTGTACCACCAAAAAAAGCTCTATCTGTCTCAAAAAAGTATAAAAAGAAATATTTTGGATGCAGTGTTGCATGACTGTCAGTCAAATGATCACAGCACTAGAAAATGAAATGAAGGGGTATACATAGGTTAGTACTCAAATGGTTAAAGTCCAATTTTAACCCCCATAAATCTCATCATCTAACCCGAGCCCAGAACTGTGGGGGAAGGCTTGGAGGAGGTGAGCATTGCAGAGAGATCATTAATTTTTAATTGTTGGGCCACTGAAATAAAAAAAATGAAAATTGAAATTAGGCTTTATCCACTTGAAGACCAGACTGTTTCACCCCCTTCCAGTCCAGGCCATTTTTCAGTTTTTAGCACTGTCACGCTTTGCTGATTACTCATGCAGTCATGCAATGCTGTACCCAAATTAATTTTATATCATTTTTTTCTTCATAAATTTGGGCCAAAATATATTCTGCTACAACATTTGGTGAAAAGAAATTCAGTGTCTATTATTTAGTCTCTGTGAAGATTATAGAGTCTACAAACTATGTTATATATAATTGAATATGTATCAGTCCTGATGTCCTGAATGTCACATTTTTTCAGGCCCTAAAATGTCAGTATTTTTACCCCTAAAATGGCCCCTTTTTTTGTCACTATATTTTGGAAAATTAAGAAATTAAATAAAATTTGTTTTGTTTTCTTCATAAAGTTATAATTTTAACAAGTTATTTCTCACGCACATCATAGGCATACTTACAATTACACCACAAAGCACATTCTGCTACCACATGCGTGAGACTTTTTCACAGCCTAGACACATAGAGAGGTACAAAATTCAAGAAACACCTTCCTGACTACCTGTCATATTTATAGAGTTCCTGAAGTGACAGAACAGGGAATACTCCAATAAAATGACCGCATTTTGAAAAGCAAACACCCAAGGTGTTTTCTGAAAGGCACAGTGAGTCTTTTGAAAATGTTACCACAAGTTTTTGGAAAATGCAGGGACAAAATAAAAATTTATTTTTTTACACAAAGTTGTCAATTATTTAGATATTTTTACACACAGCATAGATATACTTACAATTACACCCCAAAACACTTTTTCACAGCCTAGAAACATAGAGGGGCCCAAAACCCAAAGAGCACCTTCAGGCATCCTAGGGGCATAATTTACATATCTAATTTGATGACTACCTGTCTCATTTTTGGAGGCCCTGGAGCACCAGGAAAGTGGAAACATTTTTGAGACAAATACCCCAAAGTATCTTCTAAGAGGCAAGTTGACTCTTTTGAAGACCTAATTCTGCTACCCCTCCTGAGTATGGTAAAACCACTTGTGTGAAACTTTTTCACAGCCTAAACACATATAGAAACCCAAAATCCAAAGGAGCACCTATAGCTTCTACACTTGCAATCAGAAATATTCAACCCCCCGATATCCACGAGGAAACCTAAAACCCAAAGATATACACAAATCCGACACTTTTTCAAAGTGTGTTCACCAAAATGGTATGAGTCCTCCCCATCGTCTTAATCCAGAAGTTTTCTCAGTTGAACGGAGAATCTTCTATGAAACCCCATAAACAGAGTTTTTACAAAGGTGAAAGGACCACGAGGTCCCGGAGGTTTTTACTCTGTCCATCAGTAGTTTAATCTATACATTTAATACGGGGATCCTACGGACTTCCACGAGAAACCCAAAACCCGGGGAGATACAAAGATCCGACACTTTTTCACAAAACCCCACATTAACATTCATATAGATACGACACACATTTTTATAGATTTATTAACTGTTGAAACACATTTTTTTATTTAAAAATAAAA